>WYDI02141441.1:0-60980 GCA_009867235.2 Psittacus erithacus | reverse complement strand
CTGAAAGTCAAAAACACAGCACTGCACCAGCTACTAAGAAAGAGAAAAATGACTGCTACTGCTGAACCCAGGACACTCCTGCCTCAGTGAGGGGGTAATTTCCTGCAATCCTACTTCTTGAGAGAAGGGAGGCAGCAACTCACCATCAGCATTTCCTCAAGTATTCATTTAACAGAATGGAGAAATAGAAAGGGACTTCAAGCTATGCTGCTTCATAGGGAACAGTTTTCAGTGATGCCTTTTCTTTCTTCAAGAGTGCAAATAGTCTGTGGAAGGAAAATCAGGTGTTCCTTGATTCCTTTCTCCAGCAATGCATCTTGACAATGCTTCTGCCTCAGTTTCCCCCTTATTCAGACTTTCTGTCATCTTAAGAAGATGGTACTAAAAGCCCAAAACAAAAACCAAGACACCTATATTCTGCCCATCCTGAGTTCTGGCCTTAGAAGGCTCTTTTTACCCTCACTGGATTAAGAGGTGTAGGAAAAGGAAATGGACAACCTGCTACCAACAAGGCTAAAGCAGGTGCTGGCCTTCAAACCAGTCAGTCATTTTCTGGCAGCCCTACTTTGGTGGGAGGAGGGAAAGCTTCAGGAAAAGCAGGATTGCTTGGCCCTAAGTCCTGCCCAGCCTGCTGTTCTCTGCAGTCAGAGATGAATTGGTTAGCTCCCAGATAAGGAAAGCTCTCTCTTCCTAGATACTATGAAGTGCTGTTCCCAAGAGCTATGTACAGCCTCAGCTGCTACACTAACCCTTTCATGTCTGCACTCTTAATGCAAAATATGGCAAGTTAAATTGGTATTCCAAATAGAGTAGCATTACCAGATCATCCCTGCTAAAATGAGCAAAAGGAGAAACCACAAATTTATACAAGGATGCTGATCTGAAGGCAAAGCACTCTCAGAGTAATAATAGAAGAAATAGATGTCAGCTTGGAC
Source organism: Psittacus erithacus (assembly GCA_009867235.2). NCBI lineage: Eukaryota > Metazoa > Chordata > Aves > Psittaciformes > Psittacidae > Psittacus > Psittacus erithacus. The sequence goes on along the minus strand of WYDI02141441.1, from coordinate 60,045 downwards.
AAGTAGGACCAGGAGTGCAGCGCAACTGTGCTTTTTGCTAGGGTAAGGCAAATTGGGCAGATACTAAAAAAAAAGATGGCAATTTATCTTAATTTGTACAACACTTTCTGTTAAACTGGAAACATGCTGACTGAAGGTTTGTGTCCAACTTGAAGTGCACTCCTCAGGCTGAGAGTAAGCAGATGGAGTAAGGCATAAAAACTGTAGAAAACAACAACTTTACTCCAGTCAGGTGGCATGAAGTATTTTACTTGCTCCTGGTAAAAAGTGGCTGAACACATGTCAGAGGAGAAGCTTTATTTTTGGCAAGACAATTAAAAATAGGCTTCTATCTGCACCATTTTGTACTTCACGTCAGAGTATTTCCTCAGTCTCCTGCCAGCCTTGCCTTTATTTCACTACTTCTTCAATCTGTACATCATCACGAATCTCATTTCCAGTTCTAAGTCCATTACTGCAGCCACTGACTCTCAGCTGAGCTGAAGGTCTGAGGTATTAAGTGATACCTACTGCCGTATTTCTACTAATGCTGGGCCTCTTTCTTGCAGACCGGTTTCCACTAGATTTAAGAAACATCTGCCTGGAGCTTGAAAGGCTGGCTGACTTACAGCATGCCAGTTAGTGGTGGCCTGGCAGTGATATGTTTTGTCACCCTAGTGGAATGGCATCCCTTCATTAAGACACTGGAATAATTCTATGTGCCTACAAGAAAGGAAAGATGACAGAAAGAAATGGGAAGGAAAGAGGAAGTAAAAAATGAGAGAAAATTACAGCTGGCAGGCAAAAAAATGTTGCATTTTCCACATACTGGCTGTGTTTGGCTACAAACGAAACTTTAAGTTCAGCCAATATCCCAAAGATTGAGGAAGGTGGTCAGAAGAGAATGAGTGCAACTAGAAGGACTGAATCATCACATCTTATCATCAGCAAACCTTATCATTCTAGTCACATCTTCATTTAAGGTTCTCTGAGGCACCCTGGAATAGCACATCCTATGGCTATATCTCCTCCAGGGTTAATTCATTATAACCCAATGACTACCAAACTCCCAAATTCTGTGCTTGAATGAACTAGATTATCCAGCCCATGTCCAAGACTAAACTCTCCCACTGGCAATGATAAGAAAGCATAAACAAAATGCAATTTTTACACCTTACAGGAATATCATCCAGTCAGCACTAGGCTTTACTAAGAAAATACTGTAACATGTTTAGAAGATTTTCTGGTACAAAAGTTTGTAATAGCACCTCCAGGTCATCTGCCTACAGAGCTTAGTTTTAAACTTAATTACTAACTGAGCAAACTTTGCTTGACCTTCCAATAGTTTGGTTCCCACCAAAAAGCCCAGCTTTGCCTTTAACAGTAAGGCATAGCATGAGAAAAATGGAGCAAATATTAATCCTATTCCATTCTCATGCTACTGACTTTGCTTTCTTCTTGCATTGACAAAACATGACAATTTTGGGGAACCTGAAACTAATCTCAAAATACGACCAGGGTATTCCTTTTTATTCTTTGCATCACTAAAGTTGGTTGAGCCTCTCCTAGATACAACATTCTCTGTCCCTGTATTATTCTGAAAATTTCAGAATAACCTTACTCACTTAAAACTGTTCACTGTTGGATTATAGAATCATCTTAGTTGGAAGAGACAAAATCAGGACAAAGATAATAGAGTCCAACCAGTAACCCAGCACTGCCAAGTCCACCACTAAACAATGTCCCTAAGCATCACATATACACATCTTTTAAATACCTCAAGGGATGGCAACTCCTCTGCTTCCCTGGTCAGCCTGTTCCAGTGTTTGACAACCCCTTTGGCGAAGACAATTTTCCTAATATCCAGTCTAAATCTCCCTTGATGCAGCTTTAGGCCATTTCCTCTCATCCTATCCCTTGTTACCTGGGAGAAGAGACCGATCCCCACCTCACATCCTTCTTTCTGGTAGCTGTAGAGTGATAAGGCCCCCCTGAGCCTCCTCTTCTCCAGACTAAACACCTCAGTTTCCTCAGCCGTTCCTCATCAGACTTGAGCTCCAGGCCCTTCATCATAGTAGATCTGATGTTCTTCCATGATTTTACACCATAAGAAAATCATCCTCAGTACATTGATAATTGAGCTTCCAAAAAACCTTTACACCAGAAAAACAAGTCATTAGGTTTGACAGGGCCCACAATATTAATAAAATAGCCATTCCAAATGGTATCATCTTTCACAAGGTCTGTCATTCATTATATTTATTTCCTCATTTGGGCCAACTATTTTATTAGCTGATAAATTTAGGATGCAACCATCCTCAGCAAGGTCCAGACATGCCACCTATTAGCAGTTTCCATGCTAGAGATGTGACAAGAAGAGGGCTAGTGATGTCTCCTGCACTGGACAAGGACTCTACTGCTGAACTAACCCATGCCTGAGGTTAAACAGACTTTCAGTTTACAAAAGTTTACTGAGAGCCAAGATACTAGGGAGAACTTCTGCTATTTCAGCTTCTCTGTTCTCTCTTACCAGAGGAACATACAAGAAATGTGTTTTAATACCCAAGAGTTCATTCGCCACTTCCCTGGTTTTGTATTCCTGCATTTCATTGAAGTTATTTCAGCTCCTATGGTTTCCATGTGCCAAGATTAACACTCATAGCATAAGACATAATGGAAGGACTTTAAAAAGAGTGCTTGGGTAAAACTGTCCATTATAATTGGGATTTAAAAGTAGTATGTCACAAAACAACTAAATTTACAAAGAATATTTAGTTTTGCTCACAAATCATGCTTACGCCCAAAAGCCTTTCAGTGGCAAGTGTCACAAAGTAATTGCACACCGGAAGAAAAATATGTGTTCAAGTACAGTAAAACTCCCAAGTATGCTTTTACAGATACAATGAACTCTCAAGCTAGGGTATGCCAGGATAGAACTCCCAAATGCCTATCCAAGCTGATTAAAAGTTGCCTATACTGACAAAATATCCTATATGCCATGCTAAGAGAATAAATATTGCTGTCATAGGCCCTTCGTACTAGCCCTGCCCACTCCATTTTAGCAAGCTAATTCCTATTTTCAAGATAAGCCTCAGCCGGGAAACAAGAACTGGAGCTTCTTTTAACCAACAGACTGAAAGTCAGGAGAAGGATTCAAGGGCAAACTGATCTTTCCAGTTTGACTACCTGATCTTCTCTCCCACCTAGATGGGACAGTCCTTCTATCCATTATCTGCTGCTTCTTTCACTGCTGCTGGACTCCCACATTCATTTTACATCATAGTTCTCATGCCATTTGACATTCTTTATTCTTTGCTGTTAACCTCTTTCTCATAGCAGTCTTTTGCGCTTGTTTTTCCATTTTCCATTTCTCTTCAGCTGTCTACCCCTGCTTTGCAGAGTAGTTTGATGGTAAACAAGTTTTTCTCCTAAAGTTGCAGAGTTCCCTGAATGCAACCAATTTGGTCAATGTCAGCAATACACAGGACTCAAATCTTTAAGAACTCTACACAGAGAGGAGGAGGGAGGGAAGTGATTTTGACGTCTTTCCCGATAACATAGGAAACATCCTCCTTCAGTACCTACAGTAATACTGCTAGCTGTAGTTTTACCTATAGTAAAACTGCTGCTGTTTCAAGTAAGTAATTATGCAAGTGTAAGTAAACAATTTACAGAGTTACACTTTGGATATTATTGGGTAATCTGGATAACTATGATAAAATATTTGTAATATATGTTTGTATAATCCTGCTGTATTTTTGAAATATCCTTGGAAACGTCATTGGTCTGTTTCCTTACATGCTTCAATGAATATAATGGTAGTGACACATTTTTCAATATGCCTGCCCTGCATGTGTTTCACATAGGATTTGCTGCCAGCATTTACCTAAGCCTTGGGCGCCAACAAGCAGGTCTGACTCCAGGCTGTAGAAATGCAGCAGTTTCTACCCTATCTTTCAGTACATCATCTCCTCATGCTGTTATATACAGCTACGAGGATTGGCAGAAATTATACTGTCAGCAGCACTGGAGCAGGTTAACACGAGAGGACACTGAAAATGAGGTTAAGCTCCCTTTTAGGTTCAGCCACGTTAAAACAGCTTTGTTGGTTATTGTCTCTAAGTACTCCTACTCCAATTCTCTCCTAAAATTCTCTAGACTTGTCAAAATTCAGCTGAATCTCAATCCCGACGCCCAAGGAAGGCGGGTCAGAGGCGCTCTCCTGCCGCGCCGCGCCAAGAGATGGCAGCAGAGAGTCCCGTCGGGGGCCGCGCAAGCTCTCGGGCAGTTCGGCTTATTCTTTTCAGGTCGATCTAAGGTGGTCTACAAGCGTTTTGAATTTAAAGCTTATAGGGGAAATAATCTTAAAGTGATCTGGAAGAAATCTCACCGCCGTCAGTGGCTTGTAAAGACACCGGCACTCACCCCTGGCATAATCCCCAAGGCTCTTCTCTTTCCTAAATTTTTTTATCTGGCAAGACAGGAACTATAGGAATGACCTGGACTAGCTCCTGCAGCAGGCAAAAAATCCTGAACATGCCAGAGCTGTACAGGGAGCTGGGCACAAAGTAGCTCCTTCAACACTGTGACTGTGGTCCTGCAGATAAGAGATCCCGATCCCATAGTACTGCAGCGAGCTCCCCAGCCCGGTCATCACTGCAGATGCGGATTCAGTGCACTCCCCTAATGTTAACACAGGTCCCACATTTCCCTGTTTTGGTTCCTGAATACATTTCTAGTCCTGTTATTTTTTTGCTTGGGAAAACAGTTAATTGCCCTTCTTTAATAAGGAAGTCTGACGACTTCTCCTTTATTTTAGTTGATCAGCAGCTGATAACATCCGTCACACCAAATCATGTGCTTCAAGTTGTTTCTCTATCTGGATCACATTCACTGTTAGAGCCCATGGGAGGCTGTACCTGAAATTTTCATTCACATCTTGACATGGTGCTTGTGCTCACACTTTTCCAGCTACAAGGTTTGAAAGGGCCAATTGTCCAGTCTTCTACTTGCTTTGGGGTTGAGTACATGCTTGGAGAATTTGGGAAACAAACCCTGTCATCCCAAAGCACAAAAATGAAGGCATAAGTATGAAAAAACTAGAAGGCAGCTTTTGCATGACTAGTTGCCTCCAAGTTCCTGAATAATCATGTTTATGGGAAATACGCTTTTCTTCCATCAGCTTTGGCAGCAGCTGATATAATGGAAAGGTATCATGAAGGGTATAAATGACATTAGGATATGGAATGTTGCTGCTGTTAAATTACTAATTGTACTTTCCTACATGGTATTATGAGTTTATGCTGTGCACTAAACAGCATGGTATCTCTGCATTGGCTCTTACTGTTCTGATAGCTGTATTTACAGCTATGTTAAGGAATACTTTTATTGGATATTTAACACAAGAGGTAAATAAATAAGCTTTCTATCCTGCTCTTCAGGGCCTCTGCAATGATATCTTACTCAGTTTCTGTATCACCTCACACAACAGGCTCCCAAAATGGTTAACTGCTAGGATCGACTTCTAATGGGCAAGGTTTTTCAGAAGTCATTTGAAGAGTTACTACGGAAGGGTCTGCTTCATTTATCAGTCTCCTAGTCTGACAAATTCCACATGTATGCAACACAGGGTAAAGAACTGGGACCTACTCTAAGTAAGAGACCAAATGCATTACAGGGTGGCTGGAAAGCTCTGAATACTAAAGAACAGTAGCTGGGGCCTTGAGAACTTTCAGCTTTACTAAAGGTCAAACAAGATGAATATTAATCTGAAAAGCTGTATAAAACTATTGGTCCCACCATCTGAATCTTTACCGATTTCCTCCAGACCTGTCCGACTTTGATATTGAAGGCTGTTTCTTCTCTGATGACACACAAATAAATCTCCAGCTATGTTAGTCTCCAGTTCTGAGTTGGGTAAGGTAAGGTAAGGTGAACATCACTATTTATCCTTGAATAAAACAGGTATGTACTTTCTCTACAGAGATGGACTTCCACAGGACAACAGAAAGTGAAAGAGTTAGTGGGTTTTTGTTTCCAGGCCAGCATAAATTGTCTCTTCTTTTGAGAAGATCCAACAAAGGGTTTATTTGTCATGCATCATTCTCATAAATTGGTCAGAGTGAAGCATGACAGACTGCAGAGGTTTCTGCAACATGCAGATGAGATGAATATTCTAGTTAAGACAGTACCACAAATTCTTTTCTAACAAGTCTCCCTGTGGGAACTGCAACCCCATTTAGACTTGTAGAGACTTGTCATCGAGTATGAGGCTTTGAAATCTTGTAAAAAGTTAACCTAAAAATAATGCATCAAAAGTCATAGATGTAAAAGTAATAGAAAGTTAAGAGATGCAAAACCTGTAGAAATCAAGCTATTATAATGCCAGAATAATTATCAGTCCTTTCTGCAAGTCTTTAAATGGATTATCAAGCACAGCTGTTTTTCTTCTATTACTATCTTCAGCAATCCATTAATATCATTGACTTGCCCTCAAATATCAAATAAAGGCACTGTTTGATTTATGAGGATTAAAAATATCTTGGTTAATGGTATTGCCGGGGTTTCACAACAAATGTAACAGCATGTTCCTCAGGAATGAAAACCAGAACCTCTTTCACACTTGCAGGTGAGAGTTACCACAACCTTTTAAGCATCAGACTGGGCAAAGTGGTGAACTCCTTGAATAAACAGGTGAATCAGGGTCAAACCAATTAGCAGATAAGCTTTTGTTTAAAAGGGAGCTCTAAAGATTCTTGTGAAAGGGAGGATAAAGCTTTTTCTGTCAGTTAGTGCAGTCTATTTGGGAGAGCTTTTCATCAAAAGGAACACTGCATTGAGGCTGGATGGTGTGTACTGTCAGTTCCTACCCCTGGTAACACAAAAGAGGATTTGTTTTTTCTTGCAACCCTACTAAGCCACTGTCCACAGCCCTAAAGGGACTGAGTATTACTGGCTAGTAGCATCCTGGTAACTGGACAGCATGAGACTGAAAAGAGACACAGTAATGGTTGAAAACTTAGAGCTAACAGGAGCGTGGACAGAAACACGAAGTTGTTCTTTATGAAAAAGCATAAACGTTATCTTGTAGCCAGACATCACTGAGAGGTGTGTGTACACATAATTCAATTCATGCTTCCTACCCAGGAGAGGATTACTGAGAAAAGTACAAGGACAAGAACTGCAAACCATTCTGCACAAACTGCTCACGGTTTCCCACAGCAATTTTATGTTCTTAGCTTGTGTGATGTAGCTCATTTCTTCTTTAGTGGGTGTGCTTTGTTTGCTTTAATTACTTCCACAAGTTGTCAAGATGTTAAATTTATTTTTCTAGCCTAGTTTCTATAAATTCCTTTGTCTGAGGAATTGTTACAGAGGACTTCGCTTGTTGTGTTTATTTCTGAAACTTTATTGTTGGTTTATTCTGAAAAGCATTGGTAGGAAAGCTAAACACACCTGCAAGATAGTTAGCAGGAGAGCTTGCTTTACTTGTAATAAATGCCACAACATATTTAAAACTGAAAATTATCTAGCACATTCAGCAGCCATCCTTCAAAACTTGAAGGATAACCTACCTGAAAACCAACCTAAAACATATGCAAATTGTAATCCTCTTTGAAAGAGGGATTTAGTAGCCTAAAGCTCTATATTCCAGTTCAGCAATTTCAGAGTGACATCGAAGGGATTACATAGAAGAACTGAATTATACTTATGTTTAAGTGCTCTTAGGACCAGGTCACAAAACTTCACTGTGCCTTTTGGGTTTCTGCAAAGAGATTGATCTATACTCAAGTTTTGGTTATTAGAAGATCTTTCCAGGCTTGCTTTTAGAACTATTGTTCTTTTCCCTAGATAAAATAGTTTGCATTTTGGAGGATAATATGCAACTATTAAGAGGAAAACAAAACACATACTGTATGCGGCTTAAATTCACGTTTTCACTTACCAGTGTCTCCCATCTTCAGCAGCATTCACACTTCAACATGCACAGCATCCAGTGTCCTCTCTTCTTCCTATTAAGTGACCCAGAACAATAGACTGATGATCAGCCTGACCCCTGACAGAAATTATCTTAACTCTGTTTCACGGTTTAGTAAATAACTGCTTCAAAATTATTTCAATTGCATCTGTATCTTTTTAATCTTTTCTCATCACAGAAAAAAATGTTATTCAAAATCACACCTGAGCTATCCATACGACATCGCTCTCCCATGTCTGACAGATCAGGAACATGGCCAACAACAGCAAGGGCCAACAAAGCCCTTCCTTTGTCTACACCACACACTTCCAGGTATTTTCACTTCATCTGAGCTTTCCATAATTAAGGAGATGGGAAAAAGAATTAGACTAGCATTGTTACCTCCCAATTCCATCATGATTCTTGAAATACTCGGGAGATACTTCTTGATGCCAAGAGCTGAGGCATAATCAGACTACACTTTATTTTAGGTACATTTCCAGCATTAGTAGTTTTGGAGAAAAGCTTGAAATTGTTCACAGGCAGAATAATATTAGAGTAAGGCAAACAAATTCCCCACTTGGAATCATGAACTTTTAAAACAATCTTAAGATTTTTGCATAAGCTTTCCATGAAATGCAACATGGACTGTGATTGAGGATGGCTTTTGGAAAACACTGGGGCTTTGTCAATAATGGTTCCACAGTTAACATATACTCAAAAATTATAGTTGTCTCAGCTCTTTCCACTATAAGAAACCCTCAAAGTGCTTTCAAACACTACATTCAGCATCCCAACTGCACACTTGGAGTCTCAGCTCTTCCCACAAGAACTGCACACACTCAGCTGCCAATTGTCATATCAGCAGTTTGTGATGCTAATTTAAAGTAAATTTAACTATCTCAAACTATTAACATTTATGTTTTGACAGGACAGTAATTCACTCTTATGCATTAACTGAGTGTCTTGTCTGCCTGGGTTGTCTTTTCAGACTCTTTTTCCCCAGTTATTTGGTCACTTGCAGCACTATCAGGAGATGTCACAGTACATCCTGGAAAGGTTATTTTCACAATTTGAATTTATTCCTTGCTCAATTTATGCCTGATTTATTCCTTGCTCAATTTAAATACTATGACCAATTCACTGATAAATTCACAACTAGAATATCATTAGAAAAATGATAAAATGAGGAAAACCTATTTTATTTCATCCAAATTCATTACAAATTACTTAGCTTTTATTGATTCGTACAGTAAGTACAGCAGCCTAAAAGCTGGCCCTGTTACAGACTGAGAAATGAATGGAGCAGTGGTGTTCTCATGCTGCATGTAGTTTTAAAAAGGCCTGGGTCTCATGGCATGGTGAGAAAAGGCTAACGTGAAGTTCACCCTGCAATAGAAGACTTAAAGTATCTCCACTGGCATGGTGAGGTAGTTTTACATGTTTAGGCATCAAGATATTTCTCTGAAGCTCATGTGAAGGGTGATGACACTAGAAGTGTAGACCCGCAAATGCTTTTCCAGAATATGCTAGGATGGAATATATGCCAGCTGCAGAGTACCTCAGTATATGTCAGTACTTGAAGTTGGATTTGTCTCCACTTACTATCTGCATAACACTGACTTGCTCTCCTTTTATATGGAAATGACACTTGCAATACTTCATCCAGTTATTTCATCCAAGAACTAATACATCAAAGTTGAAATGATGACTTATTTGACTTTTAAACATGATGGACACACTGCAAATGCCTGTTGACATGGTATAGAAAAACCTCTACATATACACAGAATTCCATATTAATACATTTCCAGGTTGTTCTGTTAAATGTTTGGATCTCAAATTGTACAGTCCAGAGCAGGTGCTATCTTGGGAATCTAATGCAATAGCAGAGTAGAACTGTTGGGAAAGTAACACTTTTCACATACTTCAGAGTATTAAAAGTTTACCTCTACCTGCAATTCATTACAAAACAGCTCTTCTTAAAAAGTAAAATATTTAATTATAATTCAATACCTTATCCCAGCTTAAGGCTACATATATCGATGCTCCATTCAACAGCTTGTGCACTGAACAATACTGCTGGTTTTCAGAATTTTAGATTTTGATTTTTTAAGGAATTAGAATGAATATTAGACCATGTGCACACAGGAATGGTCAAGAAGATTACCAGAAACAGAACAGCAAAAGAGAGACAGAAAGAGCAGGTGTGAATCAGCATCACCTATAACTGTGACACCAACAAGATATCACAGCAGATATTCACAGTGAAATTATAGAGAGAATCCAAGATGCACTAACTTTGATCTCCTTCAAAATGATCTTGCTATAAGGAATTAAAAGGTTAATGATACAGAGATACAGCAGAAACTTAGTCACTCCGTACAATAGGGACTGTTCACTGACATAATCTTTTACAGTCTAGGTTGCAGTAAAGCCAAGAATGCAGCTATATGTTACTTCCAAGCAACAGATTGTTTCCCATGTTTCTATCCAAATCAAGATTATTGGATTCCTGGAAAAGAAACTGCAAAGAAGTACCACTCACTTTTCTAATGAAGTACTTTATCTAGTAATTCTAAAAGGCAATATAAGACTAATGATTCTTCTCACAGCAATTATACCTCAGTCTGTTTTGGAAATGTTATTAACAAAAGTATCAAAAGGTGTGAATTCCTTTCCAGACCATTGTACTATTATCCGGCTGTAACTCCCATTGACCACAAAGAGACTAACAAATTCCATGCTACCTCTGTTGTCTGCCTTTACTTTCATCACACATTTAGAAATCAGTTTCACTAGCTCAACCTGGTGCAAGCTTGCAATACTTACAGTAATATTGTACCTCCCTAGCATCCTTTTTGTTCCTTATACTTGGAATCTACAGGGCATTTTTTTTGAACTCAAAAAAGCAAATGACAAAAAGGAATAATTTCATTGTTTTGTTTTGGCTGAATTCCTGATCTCACTAGCTATGCTGATTTTTCTTAACATCCCCCCCCATTATAAATAACAAAACATAACAATCTCAGTCTTTCCTGCCTTCCTTTTGTCTTTTGCTTCCATTTTAGTTATGCTTAAGTACTTCTAACTCCCAATCGGAAACTCATTATTTACCATAAGGTCATATGAATGTCAATGAGCTTTAGACCAAACTTCTAATGTTAACAAAGCTATTTGAGAGCTAATAGTTTTGCTCCACTTTTTAAGTTAAATGGCTACTTTAGCTGATTTAGAAATTCAAGTGTTTTGTTAGTCCCATTGTCTCCATCCTGTTTAAGTGTCTATAAACCCACACTTTTACAGAAGAACTCCCCATGGAGACCCCAACATCAAATCCATAGACTTCAGTGGAAACTTTCACGATGACTTTAATAGACTTTGGACAAAGGACTTATAATTTGAGAAGCTCTGTTACAAATAGCTCTGTCCAGGGAGATCTGCCAGCATAATTCAGATGTGAAAGAGGTTGCAGCTTGAGAAAATTGACCTTGCTTGTTGGCAAAGATGAGAACTGCCTCAAAGAAGGAAAATAGGAGTGCTTTGTGCCTCTGCCCTTGCTTCTTATAGGAAAATGAAAAGGGGATGTCAGTATGAGGAAATCGGTTGGCCAACAGGCTATTAATTCCTTTTATTTTTGACGTCTTTGATGTACAATTTAAGTATAATTTTCTCCCCATTTTGAAAGGCTAAATAGACCAATTTTTATATGTACAGATTCAAAAATGCCACTAAAAATTATTTCCTATTTATATCTGATAGCAATGCATGCCAACCATATCAATCAATATCATGTTTCCAACACTAATAAAGTGCAGGTATTTTCTGCTCAACACCACTTTTTGCCTAGAACATTACTTCAACTCACACCTATCTGGACTAGCCATAAACTTCAGCAGTCATGCACTGTTTGCTAGAAACAGTATATTATGACTGCCATCACTATGCTAGGGCCCTATAAATTACGTAACTGGAAAGAATACCTGATTCAAAGTATTCCCTGAGGACAGGGAGGTGAGAGCAGAAACAGTGTGCTCATTTTACAGATGAGATGGAAATAATTTCCAGTTCATTGAGGCTTCATTTCTTTGTCCAGCACCTTAACGAACCAGATGATTTCCTTGTAAAATCAGACTGGTGATTCCCTGTCTCCTTAAGTTATCCTATTAGATAAATTTTGACACAACCTCACAGACATAGGGAATTTAGAGGCATTAGGTGATGACAATGGATACCATGCTATATATCACAAAACAGGTGTTCTTGGTACTTGAGTAACTGGTAGAAGCTCTGACGACAAAACCATAGGTTTTGTTGCCACTTGGGAGGTTAAAACCTGAGCGCGTGTTGCCAAAATTATTTGCAACTAGGATTTCTGGCGACAGTGACATCCCCAGGGGTATTTCAGTGCAAAAGTAAATCTCTAGTTGAAGAGATGGATATATGACAAGCAAATCACTTCATTACTGTGAAAACACAGCTTCATGCCATTCATTTTAACACTTTAGCATGTAAGTTGCATTTGGCTTGCAAGGGTGTCATCAGCAAGGAAACAGACGTTTGGTGTGGGCACAGAATACTAGAAATACTGGAAAACTGGAAATACTGGAAGCTATTCACACTATTTGCACTATCACTGCCTTCCCTGATGCATTAGATATGCAATGACAATTCTTTCTAGTTCGAATACACTATTCAGACTGGTTCTTCTTGACCTTCACACCCAAGAAAGAGGCTTTTTGCCCCTTTTGCAGCAATGGAGCATTGAACTAGTCCAGTAGTTTAAAGCTGCCACAGAGAGTTCTGTCTGTGGACATTTCCAGTTGGTTCTTTTCTTTTGAAAAGGAGGAAAAAAGAAGAAGCTGACATACGCTTCAAGCACGTATCTTGTACTTAGTTGATGCAATGCATTCTTGGAGAGTTCATTGGTAGAGCACTTCAGGGTAGTCAAACACTGCAGCTGCCTGTCATGATGCAGAAAAAGTCAGATTTTCACTGCTCTGCTCTTGTGAGATCCCACCTGGAGTCCTGCATCCAGCTCTGGAATCCTTAGTACAGGAAAGACAGAGACCTGTCAGATTGGTTCCGGAAAAGGGCCATGAAAATGATCAGAGGGATGGAACATCTCTCCTATGAGGAAAAGCTGAGAGAGCTGGGGCTATTCAGCCTGGAAAAGACTCAGGGAAATCTTATTGCTGCCTTTCAGTTCTTAAAAGGGGCCTATAAGATAGGAAGAGACTTTTCAGCAGGGCCTGTTGTGATAAGATGAGGGGTGATGGTTTTAAACTAAAAGAGAGGAGAGTCAGGCTTGATGTGAGAAAGAAACTTTTTACGCTGAGGGTAGTGAGATCTTGGCGCAGGTTGCCCGGAGAGGTGGTGGATGCACCATCCCTGGAGACGTTCAAGGCCAGGCAGGATGTGGCTCTGGGCAATCTAATCTAGTTGAAGTTGTCCCTGCTCATTGCAGGGGGTTGGACTAGATGAGCTTTGAAGGTGCCTTCCAACTATCCTATGATTCACTGATGCAATTGGTAAAACAATGGGTGACATAGATTTTGTTTAATGAAAAATTGAATAGTTATGTACATCACGTTTTAAACGCAACTGTTTCTTACCTTGTGCTTGCTGGTGATTTGTTCCAGAGTGTGCAGTATGGACAAAGAGTTTATCCTTTCTTTCTGGAAACTCCCAGTTAATGTCCCCCTTTTGACATTTCCCTGCCGACTATACCAGTCTCACTTTGACAAGCATTTTTAATTCATTATTTACCATGATGAATTATAATGAATTCATCATGGCCTTTAAAAGTATTAGGAAGTGCAGAATTATTTGAGCTACAGAAATTCATACCCCTAAACTAGTACCAAAACTTCAGTATTTGACAAAACTGCTGGCATACGGGCCTTTTCTGTAAAAATAATAGAAAGTCTTCACTGTCATCTTAGCTATGACAAGTAATTGTTATCTTTCTACTACTTTTTACTATTATTGATAATTCAGTTAATAAAGGTCTTATTTCTGGACCCCTCTTTTCATTTTTCTATTCATCAGGATAAAGCCAGAACCTTTAGAAAGGGTGGTAAACAAAAAACCAAGGGTAGTTTCTATTTCCCTCATATGTACTCTGTCCCCATATATGGTTATACTTAACAAGACTTGTGTCCACTGAAAATATTTTTCAAAGCAAGGTTAAAACAAAACATTGCATCTCTTAGAATGAAACCTATGTTACAGTTGCAGCAAAGCTCTTTGAGCACACTTTATTGCACATTACTGTGCTTCTTGGGTGGTTGAAGGCATGAGACCATCATAACAACCCTGAGGTAGCCTGTTATGGTGGAATAAGGCCCTATTGTGTTTTAGTACTCAGATGTACCACAAAATTACCAAATTAACACTTCATTCACTTGGTTTTACTGAGCCTCAGCCATACCATATTTTACAATTCTAAAAGACTTGCGCTACTGTAGCTGAAGAGTAAATTACAAAACAGTAGTTTTATGAAGTTCTATGTTGGCTAAGGAAACATAACTTGGTTTTGCTAGCTATAAGATTTGCAGGTTATACAGTTTCATTAATTCAATGTTTGAAGTCAGTGGTGCCTGTTGTGATAATTCAAAGATTCAGTGTGTAGAGAACAAATTCTCAAAACTGTTTCTGAAGCAGTGAGATGGCACCTTCATGCCTTTCCTTCCCTTTGTACATGAAACCATTGGATCCTTTACAGCTAACCTTAAAATGGATAAAAATCTAAAACCACAGTGAACAGCAGAATTTAATACAAAATTTGGAAGTAGTATTATATGGAATAATCATTATAATTAGGAAACCTAATAGTGCTAAGTATGTTAAATCTGTATTTGGCACTACCTTTTTTACCAAAGATCACATAGCTTGAAAGGCTGAATTAACTTGTTAAAACCAGCAACAGCTGTAAAATTCTCCACAAGGAAACAACATGTTTTAGTAGTAGCTCAGTTTTACTTTGAAATTCATGGCCTAGTAGTGAGGACAGACATTTAAGGATGGCATCCTTTTTTTACCCTTATGCATATCACACTGAGTCAGGGTTTTAACTGCTACTAGTGGGTTTGCTCAGCTGGAAAATGTGTAATATATTACAAGGTGTATCTCAGTATTTCACTTCACCTTACGTGAGTCGCAAGTTTTGCTGTCAAGGGACAAAGTTGTATCTTGCCAGACACTCCTGTATATGGTTTATTCTCTTCAGGTAGAGTTTAAAACAATTATTTGCTAAAACACTTTACTAATACACAGATACTTTTACATTAGTGCCTGGGTATTCATATTAAGCAGAATGACATGTCTTCCTAGGAAGCATGGCACACTGGAAATGTGGCAAAACATTGTACATGCTACTCAAAACTGAGACTATTAGCCACTTTCCCAGTGTTCCTGAAGGAGTGAATGCCACTGTCCAAAGGCCAGGAACTATGTTCTTCCCATGTATGCTATATAGATCCTTTTCAAAGCATGCCCTCCCCCCAAGGATTAGTTGTCTCCTTACACAATTGCACAGTAGAAAGCATTTATACTTTACAGTAAATGCTAATTATGATGATTCTTAGGCAAGCACTGTAACTAAAGAGGGCAATTTCTCAGCTGATCAAGACTCTATGGAACAGTGTTGTCATCAGCTGAAGTTTTAGCCTTGAATCCAGAAAGGGACAAATCTGGAAAAAATATAAAGTGTCTTTATACAGATGTGTTCTACCTTTCAAATATTGACAATTCAGAAAACATTTCCTTTGTGTGCATAATCCCCATGAATATTGATTACTCAAGTATTTTAAGTTTACTGCAGGATCAAGCAGCCGGGGGGGGTGGGGGGTGGTGCTAGATAATTAGTAACTGCGAGGACCTCTTGAAAAATGAAGGATTTTGTCTTTCAGCACACGGTAAGCCATAATCTGCCCTTGACACCAGCATATGCAAAAGTCAGTTTTCCTCTGTGGCTAAAAGTTACTGAGCAGAACATTTAAGATTCACTAGTTGAGTGCATTCAATCTCTCATGTTTCATCCAGCCTTCTGGCCCTCCTCCTGCACACTGGCTAATTAAAAGGAAAGACCAGACTGTTTCTCTCCACAATTCATTCAGATATGCACGCCTGATGCTCCAGCAGCACCACTGACAGGTAGGACAGCACAGTTCACACCACACCATTAACCATGCACCCCCAGTAACCAACCAACCTGCCAATGCCAGGTCTGGTACCTGTACATCCTTGCTGACCTTCCCCATTTCTTACATTCATGTCCAATTGTGTCATGCCCTACAAAAGAAGCTTTATCCTTTTCTTTCCAGTGTGCAGGCCAGAAAGATTTTTAGCTACGAGTTTTCTAAACTTAACAAAAAAAATGTTGACCTAGAGAAGATTTTATCAGCTTTGCCCTAATTGCTAGAAGAGAATAACTAGTGATAGAAAACATGCGCCTTATTAATATATAAATAAATTATGATAGCAGCCTTTCTATCTCTAGGAGCTTGGCTGAAAAACAGCTTGTCATGGCTGGATGGCATTTACTTTTCTATCTGTCAATATTTGGAGGGTTTTATTACTTTGCAGTGCCAGGTTTAAAATGGCTAATGGAAATATTAAAATGGAATTAATTTAACTAAATAAAACTGGTTCTCTGTGTATTATTCCCTTGGAAGAGATTTATTGTGCTTTCTGAAGCAAACCTGTAGTGGAGAATTGGGTTATATTTAAGTTTCTATGTTGTTCATTTACTTGCCCTCAGAAACTTTCTTTCCCAAGCTGAGGCAAGCTGTGGTGTTTTATAATAACTATATGTCAAATATTTACACAGATGAAAAGATTACAAGTAGCCAGAGGGCTCCCAGGTCCACTAATTTACCAGATGTTCTACTTTGGGAAAACATTACAGTGAAAACATTGGGAAAAGTAGTATTACAGTGGCAACTAATGACCCATGCCGATAACATTACTGCACTGTTCTAAGTCAATACTACAAAGTTTTGCCAGTCTAAGAATGATGGCTTGACATGGAAAATATACATACCCCTAGCTGATACTGCAGTGCTTAACAAAACTCCAGGTGTCAAGCTTTGTCAAAAGAGAACTCTCTTGTCAAGTTAGCTTTGCTGCCTGCAGTGACAGCACGAATTTGTCACCTGTGGAATGGATGCAGCTTGCATTTCCTTTAGGGGACTCCATCATAGCTAGAATAGCTGCTGTTCAGAGCCACCAGTAACAGGAATATTTCTATGCAATTTATGAAATAATTATAGAATAAGGTAAGTAATTTCCCTTTACACTTGGCACTGCATCATTTTGTAATTTTACACACTATCTTTTCTTGAAAGAGTTTAATGAGTTAGTTGCAATAAAGAAATACATAACTTTCCATTTCCACTTTAAAAAGCAGAAAACAAAAGACCTAGGAAATGAAGCAAAACTGACAGCCCTACAAGCATTGACTGCTGAAAGAGGGCCTAATTCAAGAATCAGCAAAGAACCAGAAGCTGGGAAGCACAAAACATGATCTCATCTTCAAAGCAGCAACTAACCTAGCCAGGAAAATGTAGGGACCTGTGGGAGGCAAACAAACATGCATCAGATACCTGAAATAGACCTCCTGTTCCATACACACTCACACATAGGGGTGTGTCTCTAGTGGTTGTTACCAGCAAATCTCTTGTAGCTGTTATCACAGATGTGAAGTAGTTTTCATTGGGAGCGTAAGTCAAACAAGTGAAATAATGCACATGAATTTGAAGTTGCTTAATGGCCTTTCCCTTTTAGGCATCAGAATACACAGTAGGTGTTTTACAAGTACATCAAGAGAAGAGGGAGTGGGAAGACAGTATGGCCCAAATTTTGAGTTCACACATCTTGCCCTTGCATTGCATCATCCACAGAGTTAATTCCAATTCCTTGCCATTTAGACGCATTTCACCTTTTCTGTTAAACACTCGGGCTCAGTCCTATGGAAAACACACCACACGTGTGTGAGTTTTTAACATCTTGGAAAGATTCATGACAATTTCTCTCTCCCTTCCAACACCCTGTATGAAATCGTATTCACTTCTTCATTACGATCTTTTAAGATACCACTACCAGCATCTCAAAGTCTTCATTATCACTGCAGGGAGCCTTCTGCAACTACACAGATACATTATTAGTCCACAAGTGATAGATGTAATAATCCATCTATTTCTAATTTAATACAGACAACCACCCAGGACATTCAAGTCACAGAACAGGAATGTGAACGAGGCCAAAGGCAGTTTATATTCTAACTTCTTTACCTGTTTGTTTTTTCCAAATGCCAATACTTGAAATTTATCAAAAAAATCAATTGGAGTTGTAACTTCATACAGCTGTAAAGGACAGGTACTCCCTGGGCTACATTTTGCTGATTTCCAAGTAGTGGTAAAATCAGATAGAAATTACTGAGAGAGAACTTTATGCATTTCTTAATCTGCTTTAACCTGCTTAACTAATATGCTGTTATTATAATTTCACAGATGGGAGTAGAGATACAGATTAACAATATTTATCTAAGGTCCTTTATCACCCACTGGTAAATCTGCCATTGAAACAGCTGTCACTTTCCCTTGTTTTCTGACTATAGAGCCACGCAGTCTCTTGCCATCATTGTCTTCAATGAAACCCTTTCCACTCTTCCCCCTGAGCACCAGGCCAATAGACACACGTACTGGAGGGATCCAAGAATCATGACTCACTCCAGAAGAGGTGGAACAAAAAGAGTTTACTGGCTCACTATGAGAAAACATAACATTTTTCTTCTGGAGACGGTCTCAGTGCCATTACCTTACATGGGAATAAGGCAAAGCCAGTCATTTAGCCTCAGGGTGAAGCAATCCTGAGCCTTATGGATTTCAAATTGTGGCAAATACCAGTGATGACTTTGAAGACTATATCATGAGTCATTAATTTAACTAAGGCAAGAGAGTTCCAGAACTTAGATGCAAGAAGCCAAGATGTTCATCCATATCCAAAAGCCTTAAACTTTAAATGCCAATTTACAGTTTGTAAGGTTAATAAGAAAACATGATCCTTAGTTAATTCTGCTTTGTAATTGCCTGCAAAAATATGCAATTCATTGAACAAATTAACTTTTTAGCCATAAGCATCCTTGTGAGCAAGTCTCATTGTCAGCAGAATACTATAGCTGGGTAATCTGCCAAGGCTGGGTTTATTAATGCAACATCAGTCTTGCTCTTAATTCCAACTTTTTTTTTATACCTTGAATTGGTATGCAAAAGATCTCATGTCTGCACTGTTCAACATAAGACTCAACATTCAAGGCTACATAACACCATCACTCAGAAGTTAAACAAATTCATTTGACCTCAGAATGAAATGCAATGATTAGTGTTAGTTTTTGTCAACACTCTCCCTTGTGCATTTCCTGGCAGCATCAGCTCCTCCTGTCACTCACCTTTCAGGGGTATTTGGTTGTCAGCTTACTCGCAGAAACAGTTTGCCACAAGACTCAGCTATAACAGAAGGTTATCTTCAGAATTACATGTGTAGCTCTAAGTAAAAACACAAATCCTGGCACTCATATCTAGGACATTGGACTGACACATTGCTAAAAATGTTAAAAGCACATAATGCTATACTATTTACAATTAAATGGTATTAAGATACGGTCATAGCAAGAGATGTAAAGATCTCAGTCATGTTACCAGTGAGCCATACCTCCTCCATTTTGCTGAATATGTTGCACTGAACTGTAGACTTTTAAATTGATTTCACTTTAAGAAAGTTCTGGTACAAAAATGAATTTCTAACTTTTATACATTTTATGGGCAGGTAAGATTAATATTAATTGTAGGGCCTGTAAAAGTTGGTGAATTTGCTCCTGGTATTTAAAAGCTCTAGCTTGAAAATCCATCCTGCTGATGATGTGGCTGCCTGTGGTCCATGCACTGTGTCTTCTTCCCGGAACTCTTCTAAATGTTTTTTTAGCATGCAGCTACCATCAAGGTTATTTCATGGTGTTCGTATTTCTGGGGGATTTGACTCTGCAGCTTATAGCCTGGAACACTTCCTCAAGCTTGTCATTATGAAACTCCCAAGTCTCCCGTCCTCTGATCACTATAAAGGAGATATACTGACAGCAGCTCATTCTCATTCCCATGTGCTTTTCTGATCACCTGAAGTGCTGCTTATGCACTGCCATTATCAAGTCATCCTTATTCCTCTTGTTGCTTTGCCTTCAAATTCAGAATCTTGTCACTGACACTAATGAGTGATCTCCTTGTTTGCCTGGCCATTCCTTGACAGGTATAATACCATTTGCACTTGTTCCTGACAGATTGAGGGGGGGAAAAAAAAGCCTGGACAGTGCCCTTAAGAACTCATCAGTTTTGTTTTCTGTCTATGGGGTTGCAAGCAATACCACTGTGTGCCATTCCCTTTTCTTACTTCTGTGCCACAAAACATTTTTTGACATTTCCATAAAGTTATCATCCCAGCCAAAGAAATGGCAAGTGAACTTCACCTTCCAACTATCAAGCTATTTTGGTGGACTGGAAGGGAGACAAGGAAGCAATGAGCAGAGAGCCAATGGAAGGACAACAGAGCAATAAATGGGATTCTGTGGCAATCTCAGGCTGATGCAGCCCTGCAAGATGTTATAGTGGTTCAGGTATCAGATGAGATCATCTATTCCAGGCAACGGAAATAGAATCCTCTAGGACAAAAAAAATCTCTGTACACTCATAAGAAACTGAGCAAAGACTGAAGATAAACAGTGGCCAAGGGATATTTGCCTTATGGAACAATTTCAGGGAGTACTTGAAAATGTTATTGACATCAAGAGATATTCCATTTTTATACTCCTGAAACATAAAACTATGATTAAAACCAGCTCCTGCATTAGTGGTAGGATACCTCCAGAAAAGGTTAATCTGGCATGGTGGTGAGCGTCCTGAAATGCAGTTCTATTGTAACTGAGGCTGGGACACTTTAAAGATGCTCTTTTGCATTAATTCCTTAAGCTATCACTTTTACCCTAGAAAACTGATTTCTTACAAGCCAAGATTTTGCTGTTTAACACATGAAAATGGGTAAAGCCGGAAAGACTATGAAGCACATGTGGGAGAAGCACAAACAGTGAACAGTGTCAGAGGAACATGTTTACCTGTGATTTTTCCAGATCTACCTAAGTGCAGAATTGCAACACTTGTGCCAACAAATATTACCATACTTACACCAGTAGAAGCCATTAGATAGTCTTCATTAAGATACGAGTGTTCACAAATAGAAGCTAGGAAGTAAATCTGCTTTGTCATAATACTAATATCATCTTTTCAATACTATCATTCACATTCAGTTCCAAAAGTAGCATTACAGACATTCTATCCTACGAGTTATTTACGTGTCTAGCAAATATTATCTTGACACACATGATCAAAAGCTAACCTCCACTTTTGACAAGGAAGCTATTAATCTCCCAAGAGATTTGCAAGGTACTCACCATCCATTCTGAGACACAAACTATATATAGTCAAGCACATAGAGTGAAAAACCTCAACATGCCAATGAGGTGTCCTATATAACCAGTGTTTATTGATGAGCTTTTTCTAGAAGGCAGCCCAAATACCTGGAGACTCATGTATGCCCTTGAATTATACTTGGCCATCTTGCTTTGTTTACATACTTCGGATGTTGCCATTGAACTCTCCTCTGGCATGAAAGATATCTTAAAATTTTAGCAAAGGCAAAGTAATGTGTGTGCAGTTTGCAAAATGATTTAATTACTGCGCAGTTCGTTGGCAAGAGTAATGCTGAAAGCCAGACAACTAAGTTGTAATCAGTTGTGTGTATGCAAGATTGTTTCAATGAAAAGAAAATAAAATATGGTTGATGCAAATGTAAGACATTAAAAATGCTCAGATTACTGAAAACTGAGACCAGAATTTCTGAAGCTATTTAGGCAATGAACTGGTCATATATAATTGAGACCATCAAGTTCCACCAAGTTTGAAATAGTAATATTTTATTTTGTTATTTCACTTATGTCCTGGATGAGTCTTGTAGTAGAACAGCTTATTGGTTTTGTTTGCCTTTTCCTACTTCTTTAGATAGAGAAACAAATGTCAGATTTTGATTTATGGTAAACAGCAGTGAGGAGGCTGACTATGAGGATTTAATTGCTGCAAAAACTGGAACATCAGTTATTTGGGAAGATATTTCCTCATCTCACCAGCCATCTTGTGTACTAATTAAATTGATGGATTATTGGACAGGGAGAAATCTTCCAAGTTGTTTTACGAATGCTAGAGGCACTTTGTAGAATCAGAAATGCAAAGAGCTTGGTAGTTAACAGTATATAATAAAATGCCAAAGTGATATTACAGTATTGCCTGTGGGTTATTATAGACTCTTCTCCTCCCTTTCCACCCTTAAACTAGGTATATTAATGGCACTACATTAAGAACTCTTAAACACTTAACTTCAAAACTCCTTCTTCAATGACATATTCATTTGGTTAGCATATTTTACCTTGCATGCAGTGTTGACACAATCTCTCTGCGAGGTACTGCTTGCATATGGAATCGCGTGTCAAGTCACATATAGAGCAATAGGCACACAGGCAGCAATTATTCTCTCCAGTATTTAAAAGAAATAAGCAAAGTCTGATTGAACTTGAAAAATCCTAACCAAAATTATTCTATTATTATATATTTATTATATTTATATATGTCATTTCTATTCAAGCAAGTGTACAAGCAGCCTGATACCATGGTGATAAAACCCATGAAAATACTTAGCAGTATCAGAACTCATTTAAAGTGTCTGGTAGAATAAAGACCTGCACATTGTGGCAAGAAGTAAGTAATTGGACAACAGAATCTTCAATTTTCTGCATTCATCTAACTAATGGATTTCAAGTTGGACATGTCAGTCCCTGTTTACAAACCCCACCTTTCTAAATTGTTCTTCTAAATCATATCAACTATCACACAGAACCTCCCTGTAAATGATCACCATTCCAAGAACTTAAATTACATTTTAGAAGAAGTTATGATGGAAAAGTAAGCACTGTACCGTAGGTTTTTTCACTGCCATAGTTCTTGTAAAGAATAAAGCTCACTGAAAGCAGTTCCTTCTGTTAAGCCACAGTTAGATCTTGCTAATGTTCAAAATAGGTGTAAAGCGCAAGTCCTCCACCCAGAACCACACTGTACTTCTAGCACATTTCTGAAGTCTCCATTTTAGGTGTATTGTGTGAGTTGTGATTCCTTAACCTACCTGATTTGAATATAATAGAATCACAGAATAGAATAGTTAGGGGTTGAAAAGAACCTTAAGATCATTCAGTTCCAACCGCCCTGCAATGGGCAGAGACACCTCACACTAAACCATGTCACCCAAGGCTCTGTCCAACCTGGCATTGAACACTGCCAGGGATGGAGCATACACAGCTTCCTTAGGCAACCCATTCCAGTGCCTCACCACCCTTACAGTAAACAACTTCTTCCTTATATCCAAGCTTCTTCCTAATATCCAATATATATTTGATCTAAGTTGTGCTGCAATGTCCCATATGAGTACAGGTCATTTTGTTTCAGCATTCCCAGGATCAAGACCCTTCTTTGTACCAATAGAATGACAGTGGCAATGGAGAACATGCACAGAACATCAATCACACAAGTTGAAACTTCCCATCTGCAGGCTGATTTTTCTTGTAGGCTGCCACTGATTCATTCAGCTACATCCATGGCCCAAAACGTATTTTGTACTAAAGAAGTGGTTTCCAGAAACATACTATGCTGTAAACAGTGTAGTTCCAAGAAAATTCAAAACAGGATTGCTCACACAAACCACTGTGAGCAAGACAAATGCTCTTACACTGTATGTAACCTACCAGGACTTTCTCCCCCATACCATATGTGACTAGACACACAGTGGTCAAATTCACACACTGTCTGCATGCTTCACCCTAATCACATGAAGGTCTGGGAGAGTTACAAGAAGCAATTCCAGCTCTGTAAGTAGACATGATGAAGCCATTGTATTGACTTACTAACACTGATTTTATTCACATTCTTTTTCATGAGGAAACACCAGCACCTGGCCAAATAAGACAAAATTATTGAATGAAATTCACTTTTCATTGAGCAGTACACAGGGTCAGAAACTACTACTAGAAGGAAAAAAGCCAAAAGAATAACTGCTTCCCAGTGTCTGATCAGCATTACTGACTGGGGAGACCTTGCTACCAGAAAGCTAGAGGTCTGCCTGAGTGCTTTACCAGAGAAAAAGCAAACTGCATACCTCAGAGGAAAAGTTCGTATGAGATTGTACTGGCAATGGCCCCAGTGGAGAGACAGTCTATCTGGCAGAAACAGTACTTGAACAGTAAAGGTAAATTGTGATTTACAGACTGCTTGCTTAGGAATTACTGCTAAAATTCGGCACTGCAAGGGGAAAGGTAGCCTGCTGTTATGCTACTGTGGTCCTGTGTACTGTCTAGTTTTGCCCATTTTAGCCTAGCACACTGTCTGAAAAAGAATACATTGGATAAAACTTACTTCCATCAGAAACTTCTTTGGCTGGCTAGAGAATGGTCCTCAAGTTAGCTCTAAAGCAAGTATCTATAACATGCTTAAGAATGTTGCTGAACAAATGCTTAAGAAAAAACTTGTATTACTCTTAATACCTTTATTATTAGGACATGGAATTTACACATAAAGTGGAAACAATCAGTACAGGACAGCACTGACATGGATATTGATTATGGAAATGGGCTTAAGCTGGTATCTCCCTTCATGCTCAGGCTTCTAAAGCCATTTCATAGTTCACAAATCACTGCTGGCATTTTGGCATTTCCAGTGACCAAAGAATAGATGACAGGCCAGAAGAGGGGCAGGAAAAAAGATCAGTACTATTTATGTTCAGGAAAGTGTTTAATGTTAATCAACAACATTGTTTTCCCTTTTCTTTCTTGGTAAGAAATAAAATTTTTGCTGAAATAACACTTTTTGGCATGCCTTCTTTCTTTAGGGCACTAACACATTAGTTTCCCTTCAAAAAGCTGGATTTCTAATTGGAAGCCTTCCTCATGTTCTTTAACAGTAACCAAAAAAACAAGTAGTAGTCCAGGCCATTTTCTCAGGGAACTAGGTTATAGAAGGTGATGACAGCTTGCTGGAATAGAAGCTTTCAGCAAAAGGAAACATGCAAAATCATTCAGACTTCAGCAGGCGAACAAATGCATCTAACCCTGTTTGAGAAATTTGTACACTCGATACACATTAATGGACTGATGCCTGGAACAGAACCCAAATATATCCTTTCTGCTTGAACCACAAAATAAATTAAAAACAAACAATTCTAAGCAACATTAACATAATAAATCATAAAAGGCAGAGAATGTAATCATTCCATTCACAGTGGGGAGCACTGAACTAAAACACTTCAGGATACTGCTTATAAAGAACAATGCTGTTCTGAGATGTCTTCTTGAATTGCTTAGAAGAGTGTTAGTTTAATGAGGAACATACTTGTAGGAAACCACATTAGTACTTAAACTCTTAATTTTTAAATATCTAGGTTCTAGTTCAGGAAGAAGAGAATCTACAAAGACAATCCCATCCCAGCGCTTAACTATCATTTTTAATAACATTTTTTTAGGAGCTAACTTTGCGTTTACTTGAAGATGAAAACAGTCAAGCCAGTACTGACAAACAGCGAATCCTGTAGCACAAGACACCCAGACTTTGAATACTTGTAATAACTTCTTGGTTCTTACCTGTACCACCTGATGCTTTGAAAAGAATTCAAGTAGCCAACTCCTGCGCCATTCCTTCTCTTCCCTACTCTCCACCAAACCCTTCTGAAAACCATTTTCCTATTTTTAACAAGTCCCTGGTACCAACGAAGTCAGTATTCCACAAGAAAGTTGGACTGAAGTTTAATTTTTTGCTTCCTGATAGGTTTTGCTTATCAGGATTCCCACTTAAGCAACTTCTGCAGTTTATGGCAGCACACACAGTTCTGTATTGTAATAAACTGCTCTTCACGGGTTTTAGGGGGATATGGAGTTAAGGATTAGCCAGCAAATATTTTCACTGGCATCAGACATCTTTCAGTGCCACAAGACTCACAATTTGGCATAATCTTTTTTCCCGTCTGCTTGATTTTCATGGAGATTTTTAATTCACACGGGAGTCACTTTTCATTAAATTAAGGGATACATAAATAAGAAAATTGGGCATTTCTATAGTGGTTTTTTGTGTGTAGCACTTAGCATGCTTTAACCCATTCTGGCACTCACTGAACTGAATTCCTCATCTACTGTGCTTTGCAGGCTGAACTGATCTGTCATTGGTCACAGAAACAAATACTGATCAATGCAGCAGTATGGCTTTTTCATCAAGCTTCAGACCTATACAAGTATGAACATTCACCCAGTTCTCATGGGCAGGCCCACTGAAATGAAGGGAAGCAGGGCTGTTTTGAGACATAAGGGAACATATCTCAACAGTAAATTATAGGATTTTTACAGTTTTACTTCATTTCTGATTGCTCAACAAGTAGCCTGGAAAATGTTAAAGGCTTTTTCTAGTTACATAGATTTTAGTAGGTTCTCCAGAGCAGAAGAAGCCCCAGCTGAGCTGAAAGGAATTAAATACTGAATTGAAATGCCTTTTAAAAGCTCCTTTATCAATGCAAGATCAGAACATGATACACTTACTTTTGAAAGTGACTCAGGAGCTAAACTTGAAGACAATGCTGAAGTACTTTCTCCACAGGATTCTCTTGACACCATGAATCTCTAGATACTTGAACTCCTGCTCCTCTTATGGAGCTCATGGCTCCAATCATTTATGACCCTCTACCCTTTTGAGTGGGACTCTATTAAAGGTGTTCTAATCTTTGCCTTTCTGTTCTTTCATACAGAAGCTACAGACCACACATCTATCTTCCTAAATTTCCAGGCTTCTCCTTTTATCTCCCCTGAGTTGTCCTTCTCTTTGTTTTTATATATTCCCAAATTGATTTTTTTGAAGTAGTTCACCCTCTTAAAGTTATACAGGAGACCAAGCACTGAAGAAAGTAGTTACATTTACTTCCCTGCATCAGTAATGCCTCATTTCCTGGGTATTGTTTAAAAACTCCTCTGCTTTAAGGATACACACATTAAAAGATTCTTAGAGGGATTTTTTTGTGTAATATTTTGGGTTGAGTTGTTGCAGTATGAAGTTGTGGGAGAGCCTTCTGTGGTTTCTGAAGAAGCAGAAGGGTTTGGTAGGTATGGCTTTTCTGTAATTCAGCTCCCCTGAGTTTACTGATTTGGATACTCATAATGGATTCGGAAAGGCATGAAAATGAAGCTTTTAAAGCATCAGGCATATTTTAATACTTACTGCTGTTCAGAAGAAATGCAGAGGTTCTAATTTTAAAAGTTATTTACCATAAACCTGCATCCGTATTTCTGGTGTAGAGAAGCATTACAATGGGGATACATGAACGACCCACTGGTCTCTAAATCTAAAAGAAAATACATCGAAATACCATTTACCTTATGCAAGACACACTGGATTACTACTAAATATAGCCACAGCTGCAGAATAAATAAAGGGAAAATGGTATTTTTAAAAATATTTTTCTTATAGCTGATATTTTAGTCTATATTTTAACTGCACTTCTATATGTTTGCCAAAAACTATTGATTTACTGAAATTCAATATAGTTTATCAGCTACAAGGAGCAGAGTAGGCTATTCAAACACTAAAGCTTTGATTTTTATATTTTTTTAACATTGAATAAGGGTAACTTGTGATATTTACTGTGTTATTAGAGTATATGTTAGAGTGGTCTTTGTGGACTACAATAATCCTTTTTCTATTAACTATGTACCTTTGAAGTTCACTCTGGCATTTCTCACGCACCTGACAATACAGGGTCAGACAGGGAGGAACCAACTTCATTAAAGAGTTATGAGAACTACACAAATTGGCATTCAAAGCAGGGACAGCACAGTTATTCAATTCTTACAGCATTCGAGTTTGATATAGCTAATTTAAAGGAACATAGTTTTTCAGCATCAATATGGCCTATACAAAAACATTTCTTGATGCTCTTATAACCAACATACCCTCTAGAACAGTCTAAGTTTCTTTTGGTATGCCACTACCCTTCTGCCCAATCTGTGCAAAAAATCACTTTGCTTTCTGCTTTTATGTATTAACCATCAAAAGCAGTAGTAAGCCTCACAGCTCAAACATTAAGACCTTAATGTAGCTGCAATTAGAGTGCTGATTCTTTAACTGACAGGTCTATTACACAGCTGCAAAGTAGAGAAAACACCAAAACCAGCATGTTAAGTTTCCAGGTGACACAGTACGGATTTCTCAATTATGTAACAGACACTTGGAATTAACTTGCTTTAACCTTTGCACTGCAGAGCTATTACCTTCCTTAAAAAAATTCAGCCAGACTTTAGAGCTGAAGTTTTTTTAGCATTTTTTTCCTTCCCTAGCTTTTTTTGTTTGTTTGTTTGTTTGTTAATCTGCTCAACCTGAATTATTTTTACACTTGGGTTGAGCTATTTTCAAGACCAAGCTGGTTCTATGTTTCTCTGGTATTAAATACTTTATTATTCTTCCCCAAGACAGCCATAGAGCTTCTTTGTCTTAGAGCACGCAGTTCTAACCAAAGGCAATCTTCCCCTTCTCATAAATGCAAATGCATGCCTTCTGCACAGATCCTGCAGGCTGAAGGGCCTCCTTTACACTTGCGGGGTTTTTTTTGTTTGTTTTTTTCCTTTAGATTATTAAACTCTTATCAAGGGACTGGTCAAGGCAAATATAACAGAAGTCCATCAGTCATGCATGCCTTTCTCCCAAGACTGGTAGTAAAACTGAGGGAAAGAGTTGAGCTGTTCATCCTTGGTTAGTGTCATTCTCAGAAAAGGAATTAAGCTACACAGCCATGGCAGCAGAGAACTGACATGTTGCTTCCTACATGACAAAGCTTGCAGAGAGGAAAGCGGAAGTTTGGAAATCATCTCAAGAGCAAGGGTAAGCTGCTGTTCCTGTGCAAGGGTCTCTTGGGTGGCTGGCCTCTGCCACTGTGGCTGCAAAGAGGGTAAAAGAGAGGAAGAACAGGGAAGCTGGATCAGCCTAAAGAAACTTTGGCCAAGAAAGTGGAAATAAGAGCTACAGATTTCACAAGAACTTTCCCAAGCTTATAGCTAGAGGTCCCACACTGTGCTCCTTTTGCATTCCAGAAAGTTTCTGTTCTGCATCAAATGATATCACTTTGCTTCATACAAACATCTCATTACATTTTCCAAAAGTCAGAAATTCCACTTTTCCATTTGGCATCACTCTGACATTTCAGGGTCAACGTCACTTGCTGGAATCTGGTCTGACAGCAATAAGAGTTTTGCTATTTTAAATGCAGCAAACTTCAAATATTTAATCAAGATGAAAATATGCATGTAGGACAGATATTTTAACATCCAATTGAATGGCCAGTAGTCTGTAATCTGCAGGGCTAGACACTTCACTATCAAAAAGTGGGAAGATTCACAGTTCCCCAGCAAGAGGCACTACACTGTGCTCAACCTGAAAAGAGCTGAGAAGCTGTACTTTTTAGAAGTCATCTAACACAGCTCCTTCACAAGGGCAAGTGCCATCATTAAGATTTCTAGTCCTTAAGTTACTTTGCTTCCTGTAAGCCTAGCATAGATGAACTTAAATGTTCATCTTGTATAACCTAAGCCCATCCTACTGAAGTAGAGTAAGTTACACCATCTCAGGACCCAACCTACATCACCAATAGCATTTCAGATGCAAAGGCAAACATGATGTCAAGAAACACCCTAAAAAGTCTGTACACACATTTCATTTGAGAAACCTCACATAAGCCTAACTCAAGATGTTTTTCAGTTTGTTCTCAGCTAACTTATCCCAAATTACTAGCAAACCCCTTATACTGGACACAGTCACTGGGAGCTTCCATTAAACTACTGCCTTTGAAGTATAGTGCCTTGAAAGATCAAGTTTTCTTTGTGGAGTTACATCCTTTGAATGTAATACCTTGGTTAAAGCCTTCTCATCAAAGACCAGGTGTAACTTCAAAGACCAGATCCCTTGACAGACATGGCTCAGTACATCCCCCTTCAAAACTATATTGAGTTCTAATGACAAGGAGAAAAAGCAGGAGAAAGAACAGAACAAACTTTTCAGCTGAAGAAGCTAAGTGTGAGCTTCTTGAATGATGCAAGAACAAATATGTTGGGAATGCACTAAATCAGCTGTTGTCCAGCTAGGATTGAGTTGGAGACCTACAATTGTGACTAAAAATAAACACTACTTCCTGAGTCTGCTTTCTTTAATTCTAATTCACTAAGAAGGTATTTTGGAGAATAGAAGAAACTGGAAAATTAATATGTCTTACAACGGTAGGTTGAAATAGGAAACATATTCAATCCTCCCTTTTCTGAAGCACACATAGACAGCAAATATAGTTGTTCTGTTGCATAGAATTACTGCTAATATTTCCCTACTGATGATTCTTTATTTGTTAGAAAAAAAGATCTTTCTTGACAGTCAGTTGCTCAAGACAGATGGATGCAAATATTTGCTTATTATGTTGGAATCTATACATAAAGCATAATTTTCAATACTTTGGTATTGAAAAAACAGTATCTCATTTTAAGAATAATGGATTTATGTGTACATAAATAGACTGTTTGCTCAATGCCACCACCTTTTTTGTTTTCTGCTTGGTAACCCACTTCTTTGCAAATAGATGAGCTCGGGTAATCTTCCTGTCTTTTGGGAATTGTGCTATGTAGTGAAGTGGCAACCAGCCATTCCATATGGTTTTCATCCTTTTTAGTCCAAAGGACCTTCTCTGGCCTATTGTGTGAACATTCAAAAGAGCTGAAATAGAATCATGGAATGGTTTCAGATTGAAAGGGACCTTAGAGCTCATCCAGTTCCAACCCCCTGTCATGGGCATGGACACCTTCCACTAAAGCAGTGTCAGGGAGGGGGAAGAATTTTTTAAGAGCCATACAGACCACTGTTTTTATTTCAACAGTCCATATTAATTTCTTTTAGGTTCCATATAAGACAGTTATGATTATCCCATGACTTGTTTTTGGTCTGATCAGACGAGCTCCATGCCAGCCCTCCTGGTTCTCATTCTGTCTGGGTGGCCTCTAAAGTCAAGTTCTGCAAACCCATGAGTTCATAATAAATATTTAGGCTTTTCCTAGCTGCTTTACAGACAACTTCTTCAGTTAGTATAACCCTATAATACTTCTGAAAAATGTTTAACTGTACCATTTTGCATATTACATATAAACTCAGCTTTTCCTAAGTTTCCTGATTATTCAGTAGCGTGCTTTGCGTACAACATTTATGGAGGCAACTTCACAGTCAGACATACCACAAACCAGGACTCGTGGCTACATAATACCACAATGACCAGGCATTACAAAAATCACAAAACAGCCTGCAGCTCTTTCCCAGATTTTCCATTATTTAACCAGATTATGTCCTGCATTCCCTGAGGCTAGAATGAACAAAGATGAAAATTCATGCTTGTCTGCATTTGCCATGCTGTAAACCCTTAATCTCAGCAGCAGTGCTGAAGCAGTACCACTGAAGCAACTCAGTATTACACAAGCAGCATGATATTCCTTCTGTACAAAAGAACTCTTCTGCAAGGTACACACAATGGTGATAGATAATATTACCAAAATGCAAATCAGATTTTAGTACTTTGCCTGATTCTAAGCAGCTATGTATACTAAGATCTTAAATGGACAGAATATACACGCTTAGTTTTTTTTCCAAATGCCAATTCATCCTGATTTTTTCCATCCTCAGAAGCCTGTTAAAGACACCAAAAGACATACATTGCTGCAGATGAAGTCTGCTCTATGTAAATTGCTCCCCAGTTGTCCTGACTTTTGGCTGTCTCCAGTTCGATAAGGCACCCCAACCTGTATCTAAAATGTGATTCTCATATGCTCCCATCTGGATGATGGGATCAAGTATACCCTGGCAAAGTTTTTCAATGATACCAAATTGAGTAGGGAGTGGACACTCTGGGAGGGAGAACCACCCTGAAGGAAGTTCTGGATAGGCTGAAGAATAGCCTAACAAGGTTCAACAGGGTTGAACCTGATTAAGTTCAACAAGGACAAGAGTAAAGTCTTGCACCCCGGAAAAAATAATCCAGGAGTGCAGGGCAGGCTGAGATCTACACAGCTGGGGAGCAGCTCTGTGCAAAGGGACCCAGGGGTCCTGTTGAACAACTAGCTCAATATGAGTAAAAAACAAACTGCAGCAGCAAAAAAAGGCAGTGGGATGCCGGGCTGCATCCGCAAGGACATCACCAGCAGACATAAAGAAATCATTATGCCACTCTACTTGATGCTTGTCAGGCCACACCTGTAATAAAGTTGGCCCCCATTCCACAAAAAAAAAAAAAGATGTGGATAGGGTGGAGAGGGACCAGAAAAGGACCACAGTGATGATCAAAGTACTGGAAAGCCTGCCATATGAGGAAAGGCTGAGAGAACTGGGTTTCTTCAGTCTGAAGGAAAGAAGGCTTAGGGGAGACATAATCACAGTGTTCCAGTATTAAACTGGATTAAAGAGTGGCTCCAAAGGAGACAAAGACTCCCTTTTTACAAGGAGTCACATGGAAAAGTCAAAGGGTGACGGGCACAGGTTACTCCAGAGGAGATTCTGATTGGGCACAAGAGGAAAATTTTTCACAATGAGAACAACTGGCCATTGGAATACTCTCCCCAGGGAAGGGGTGGATTCCCCAACATTGGACACTTTGAAGATTCAGCTGGACAGGATGCTGTGCAGTTTTGTCTTTGATTCTTCAGGTACCTTCCAATCAGGTATTCTGTGATTCTATGAAATATGATGTTCCATCTTTCTATGAGAAATATCTTGAATAAGGTTTTTAAAACATTTTTTTTTGGCTGCCAGCAGCCCTTACACCTGTCATCCAGTGGCTCTATTGCTGTCAGTAGAGGAAGTACATTTTTTAAACCAACTTCTTAAAGCCCATGATCCATCTTTTATTCCAAAGTAGATTCAGAAAATTCATTTAAGAATTGACTTCACAAAAGAGCCCTGAAGACGCTCTAACATGCTCCCTATTATCAGGAATGAAATCCAGTATTCAAAGTTTTCAACTTCAATAGAAACTGTAGCCTTTCGATTCCAATGAAGCTGATGGGAAATAGAAGCCCTGTGCAATGAACTGGACATGTCATAACCAAGCCCATAGGTTCTGCTGGTAATACTTTACTTCAAAATCTAGGGTGAGCATGAGGCAAGTTTTTATTTATAAAAAGTCAATTGATTACCTAAGCAAGGCTTTTTTCCAGCTCCCTTTGTGATTATGTAGCAGACTACCTTTAAGTGAAGGTTTAAACATCAAAAATGCTGATCAACTGTGAGAAATTAAAATCGTAATTTCCAAGCTCTTAAAGTGACATTCTAAAAATACCTATTTCCTTCGAAGTACTAATAGAAAAATTTCCATGACCTTCCTCTTGTCAGCATGCTATTTAGAAATAAAATACTGATTTGCAAAGTGCCAGATAAACACAGCTGTGCACATGTGCTCACTTGATTGCAGGCTGTATGCACAGCTTTGTTTACATGGGCCAAATCAGCTTGCAATTGCACTTGGAATAGTGTCTCCCAAATCAGCAGAAGCTTTGCAGGTTCTGTGGCTAAAAACTGTACTGCAGACCCATTTAGCATACTTAAGATGACCCTACATAAGGCCACCTGTTGCATAACTGAGATTTGATCCCAGTTGGGGTAGGTTTATCATTAGGTTTCTGCCCCAGTTCCCCTTCCACAGTGTCCAATAGCAGGGTTTCTTTTCCTTTTTAGAGTATTCATCTTCTCAGAAGAGAAAAAGCTCAGCAAAGAATTATCTTACTAAGTTTACATACAGCTTCATATCCTACCCGAACTTCAGTCTGTTTTAACAGGCTGTTTCATACACTTGTGCAGAAGAAACTCATGGAAGACTAAAGAAGACTGCAGACAAAAAGCTAAAGAAGTGTGCTATATGCTTTAGTGCCAAACAGTAATCAGAAGGCACAAGTGTTCAGTCTCTCTGCCTCGTCCCAGCCCAGATCTACACTAGTAGCAAGCTGCTTTTTAATTTTTTAAAACATAGCCAGAATCTTTATGACAGCTCAGCTTTTTGTACTTAAAAGGGTTTCCCAGAGGGGCTGAATTCCATGGAAGAACACAAGAAAATAATTGTGGGACCTGATGCTACTTTAACAGGTCTTTTTCTAGACTACCCCTCTCTCTGTGGAAACCCTCTGGC
Source organism: Psittacus erithacus (assembly GCA_009867235.2). Lineage (NCBI taxonomy): Eukaryota > Metazoa > Chordata > Aves > Psittaciformes > Psittacidae > Psittacus > Psittacus erithacus. The sequence continues at coordinate 25,739 of WYDI02141441.1, read as the reverse complement.
AGCTCCCAAAAAACTGTAACTATGTCAGTTATCTAAAATTGGTCCTTGTGTTTTTCTGTACCTGCCAAACTCCCAGATGCCACCAGGAAACAAGGAAGGCCTTTCTCGGTCTCAGTAGCATGTTTATAATCAAGCTGACAGAAGTCACAACATGCAGCAGCCCTGTGTTCTCTACATTTGAAGCCTTACATCTTTTCAGTTAGTGCTGTTTGATTATCTCTTGTCAATATTGTCAGAATCAACAGGGATGTTCTAAATTTAGGAAGTGCTTCTTTCTATTCTGAAGTAACCTTTAGTTAAAAATACACATTGCTCTGTAGCCTGAGTCAGTTTCTTAAGTGTAGTAAGACTCAAGCTTCAATTTCAAATTTATCCCTGCAGAGCTAGGACTGAACAGTCCTAAGGAAAGATGAGTACTAAGGAAGTAAATTCCTAATGGTAGGAAGATATTCCTGTTCTTCCAGAAAGCGCAGTAGCAGCAGATATAGCCTAATGATAACAAAAGATTAACTTACCCTGCCATTTAGAGGCAGTTTGACTCTAGAAGTCATAAATTAACAAGCTGAGAAGGCAGTATTAGATGTATTTTCATGCAGAATTTAGAATCAGACACATGTGATAGTTCTGTATGTTTTAAGGTCAACATGAGCCAATAAATCTACCAACATGCTGAAGCACAGATCATTAAGATTCTTGCACACATTCCTGTGTTCAGTAGAGGAATTCAGTACACTGAGCCAGTCGTCAGTAGACTACCAAGTTTCCACCACAAGGAGACAGCAAGGAAGGCCAAGGTTGGACAGTGCCCAGAGCAGTGTCTACATAAGAATGTCCATATCTTTCCAGCAAGTTAGTCTCCTAAAATTTTTATAGGAGAAATCCTCCTACTTTAGTCTTGGGAAAAATTTCTTCCTGATTGCAAGCTGAATTCAAGAAATCGTTTTAAAAGAATCACAGAGGCAAATCAAGAAGGCATGTAAGGAAGACTAATGTTATGATCCATTTTACTATGTGTAGGGTTTTTACTCTTTACCCATCTTCAAGATTGTTTCCAAGACAATGTACTCCAGCCCTTGGAGTAGAGGAAACCTTGGCTCCCTCATGCAGCTGATTATCCAGTCTTGCTATATTATTTGCACAAATAGCTATCTTCTATTTTACTCTGGGACCACAACAATTCTTCACAAGGGTTGGAAATTAAATGAAAACAGGTTTTACACAACAAAAAAACTGTACAGAGACAACTGAATTTATCAGATGCTAATGAAAAATTTACTAGTTGAACCATAATGTTCAAATGCTTCTTTTGAAGGTCTTTAAAGGTTAGGAACTACTTTCCAAACTGCTTGATAACTCAGCCAAAATTTTTAGGTTGACATAAACAAAAGATTTTGCTCCATCAACTGCTGTTCCCACCTGCCTGTCAGCAAGTCTGCTTTCAAAAACATACTCACAAACCCAATTGCCTCCATAGAAAAGGGTGGGACCATAGCCTTTCTTAATACTGAATCTTAATTTTACATCATGCCTGCATTTAATAGTTTCTGTAAGACTTTGCTCCTCACTGAACCATTTTCAGGAAGTTAGCAAAAAAAAGCGTGTATGTACCATCAAAAGAGAAACAGACCCTTCAAGGTGTTTCAAATGAGAATATAGTAAATGAAGTTTTTTTATACCCCTCCTCAAGTTTCTACTTTGGAGAATTGTTGAGCTATAACTACAGTTGTATCTATAATATGCAGGGCAGCTGGAGAGACTCTGATGTTTAGTAAAAAAGGTCTTTTCATGTAGAAGAAACTACCACCAAGCTGGGGACCTGATCTCAGTAGACGAAGAAATGTATTGGCTTTATCTTCAAATTCCAGAGACATGAAGAAACTGAAAAAACAGTTTGGTTGCCTGTTTTTGTTTTTACTCCTAAAGAAAAGGTTATACAAAGGATCTCTTCCTGCAGTGGCCTACATGAGAGACTACCAAGAGGAGCTTCTTTCTTTGCTGTGGTTTTGTGGAGAACAGGCAGGGCCAAATAAGTCTTACATTAGCTGGTTAGCTTCTAGCTGTTCTGATACATTACTTTCCTAGTACTTCTTTTCCATGCACGCAACCAAAAGGCCTTTAAAGGTCTCCAGAAACCACCACTTGAATCAATAGGTCTCAGAGCCAGGGGCTGAGTACTCTGAAGGCAGCAGCAGTTGAATCAGCTCAAGCACAGGCACAGAATGAAGTTTGGCTGCTGTCCCTTTCACAGCTGCATGACCTTTCGTGCTCAGCCCTTCAGCACAGAGCCTGGGAATGGAGAGAAATGTTATATTTGAGCAGAACACAATAGAACATTGTTATAGCTCCCATGAGGCAACAACATGTCAGAATATGCTATACCCACAGTTTGAGCAGACACTAATGCTGGCCAGTTGATTTGTTAGTATGCATTTTCCCTTTAAGAGATTTTAGGTTAATAATTAGCAACAATACAGATTTTGCAATTATGTGGCAGATCTCTCACTTTCTGACAGTAAATTAGTCAGTGAGAGTTTAAATGAAAAATTTTTATTTCTACCCAGGCTATTCGTTACAGTGCAGAATTAAGTGAGGGCTGAAGTTACCAATAAAATAGTGAGTTTCCAATATCTTTATTCAACATGAGGCATAGAAGCTTAAGCACCTGGGTTACTACTTTAGGAATTCTAAATTCATATATCAATTAAATGCCAAACAGGTTCAGAACTCCTTCTCAGCTTGCAGTATGCAAAGGAAGCTGTGTTTGGGGGCAGCTAGAAAAGCTCTTATTTCTAGATTATTTGGAGAAACAGCAGAAACCTGTTGGGTTGGATGGAAGATCTCTGCCACATATTCTGATGAGATGTACACAGTGGATTACTGCAAGATGACCCAGTTAGTAACCATCTAATTCAGAAATACTTTAATTTTGCAGCAGTAATTACTGTAACATGCTAGTCCACTGGTTTTCCAAGCAGACAGGGTTTCAAATAAACAAGGCAACTCTGTTCTCTTCCTTCACATTTTTCTGTCGCAACTTTTCAACCCTCTCAAGGTCATACTCTATCTCTAGAGGAAAGAGGGAGTAAGTATTTCTTACAGCTTGCTCTAGAACAATCTAGCAGACCAAAGTCAACCATAAAGAGAATCAGTTCTGTGAGTAATCTTACGAACCAAGACAAGAAGTACAATATAAAACTGACATGGCTAATTTGCTAATTATAAGCAAGGTCAACTTTGGCTTGTAGACTGAACATAATCGGAAATCTGTTTTTAAAAGAATGTTTAACAGTGGTATTTCTTTCTTACCAAGTTACTGTAAACACTGAATTCAGAAACTTGAAATAACATGAACTCTAAGTTCATTCACTGGACAAGGATCCACAAAGAAGTTGCAAAAGCAGAGCCCCAGAGCCAAATATGTGGCTCCTGTGCCATGCAATTTGAATTGATAAATTCTACTGGTCACTACCGGGATTGTAGCCTATTTAGTATAGTTGCCAGATTTTTAATGTTAAGTACTTTCAGATAAGAATCCTCCCAGCCTGCCAAGGAGTCAAACTTCATTAAAGCAATAATGAGGGACATTTCAGAAGATAGTCTGATTCCGTTTGGTTTACCTATAATCAGATTTTCCAAACTGATCACAGTGTAGCTGATTCAACACTTAACAATCCTGTCATCTCCAGAAATGAAGGGTCTTGATTTTTGCGCTACTATATAAATCTTTATCACCCAAACACACACTCAGGACTTTACACCATAATGTAAGACTATGCAAGGCAGCTGTACTCCTGCTACGCAGTAATCCCCTGCTACTCTTGTCAAACTTCTGTCAGCCATTCCTGGATATGAATAACTGTTTAAATACGCTATGAGCACTTACTGAAATGAATAAATTCTTAACGCATTATTTAGTAAATTGCTGATCAAAATGTGGTTCACAGATTCCAAGTCAATATTCCATAAATGTCTTGCCAAAAGCCCTTAATACAGAGGACTATGTTTCCTTGTAGTTTGGTTTTTAAACTGTGAATACACACTGGTACAATTCAAGCCAAATTGGAAGATCAGGATGGGGAAAGAAATACCTGCTTTACTTGCTTTGCATGATCGAGGAATCGCATAATTCCTGGAAAAGTAGTTACTGACTTCAAAGCTAGGGGGTAGTTCAGCTATGTAGCTCCTATTAAATTTGTGTCCCTTCGGAAAGATATCAAATCTTCATCCAGGACTTTGGCAGATGGTGGAGCAATATTGTTTCAAGATTAATTTATAAGGGGAATGCTGGGGAGTTTGGCTTTTGTAGCCCTTTTCTCTAACTGCTTCCAAGCTTAGCCACTGTATACTTAGTTAAGGGTATATGACAAAAGGTATGCAGCATGTAAAAAGACCAGATGGTTGCAGGTCTTCAGGTAGGTCAGAGCAAAGCCGGTATAGATTTGAAATTCCTTTTGCATCTAGACAATAAGCAGCCATCAAGAACTGACTCTACCCTCTTAATCATGAAAATTTCAGGAAATGCAATTAAAGTGATCTGTGACAACAACTTGTGCCCTGTATAAGTGGGTTAAGGGTAAACAACAGATCTCCTTATAAATTCACACAAACTAATTGTCCTGTACCTCTACAGCTTGATCCATGCTACAACAGAACTTAAACTGAGCCCAAAGGGAGAGCAGGCAACAACTCAGATACCCTACCGCCAAGAAACAGCTCTAAAACAACATAAACTAGCAGACTAAAGCCTTTAAAGGCATTACTGCTGCAGATGATGTAGGCAGCATCCCTTTATGCCTTAATTATCTGTGATTATCTTTTTCTGTGCTTCAAACAACTGGTTTACAGCTCAAAACAGCCTGAGATCAGTGACATAAGGGCCCCTGTAGATGAGCTCTGTTGCTCGTCTCATCCAAGATCGTCATCTCATCTGAGATGCTCTCTCACAGGCATCAGAAAAAGACTGGAAAGTCATCTTTGTGTCTTACAGCTATATACTTCCTGAGTAGAGACAGCGCTGCTTCATTTCCAAAATGGCTACATGATTGCCAGGGTGCAGCTTCCTGGAAAATATGGAAATGCTCAACTAGGGCTCTGACAGTACACAAACAGCACGCACTCCCAACCTTATGGGACAGACTGACTCTCATGTAAGCCTTCTCTGAATGATATAACACACTTTCTTAACAGAAGATGTAGAAAGCTGAAAAACCTGGTAATGGCTATTCATTCAGCCATTTCAAGCATGTTCAATGCCTGTTGCTCTTTTGACAGAGTCAGAAACTTACACTGAAAAAAAAATTACAAAAAATATTATGATTTGAGGAGTGGAATGCAACTTACATTTGTTAAAGTTTGTCAGAGTCAAGAATTGGTAACATAAATGAAATCCAAAGCATATGGAAATTGCTCAGCCATGTTTGTTTTGAAGGTCAGTCAGCTAAACAGACAGTGAATTACATGAAAACTTGGTGTATTTCTGTTCCAAGGCCTTGAACAAATAAAGACCTCTATTAATACATTACTTTATTAAGTTCTCAAGTTCACAGGTCTCCACTTAGGTATCTCATTGCAAAAATGAAACCTCAACTGTCTTAAAATCCATTTTCTTTAAGGGAATGATACTGAGTCACAGCTGTAACACTAGATTCAATTAAACAGGATTTGCTGCCAGCACAAATGTCAAAACAGTTGACACTTAGATTTTCAGTTGTCTGTCCTCCAAGGCTGTTCAGTAGGTAATAAATTTAATTACTTAAAATGCAATTATTCTCTAGAAGAAATACACAAAATGAATTTGTATGTTGTGACTTAGTTTACCTCTTGTTTTGTTACTGCTTGTAAGGTTGAAGTATCATTACAACTGTTGCACATAGTGTGCACCTAGCATTTAGAGATATATCTATTCCTGCTAAGAAAATAACCAAGTACAGTATGGCAACTATGCATCTCTATTATTTAGCTCTGGACTTAATATTTTGCAAATGTGTATGCAAATCATTGCATTTTGCCTCAGTGCTAAAAGGTCAGCTTGGACATCAAAACTGACAATATCACTAAAACAGTACTAGAATAATTCATTTTAACATCCCTCAGGAGTAAACAGGTACACAGCTGCCTATATCACCGTTCCCTAAATATATCTTTTGCATCCTAAGCAAGGTAGTTTAACACCATAATTCAGAAGGGTATTTCAGATATGCTTTTAAGTATCCCTATTTACACTTCCTAAGTGTTAATGAATATTCCCAGCACTCATGGCTGGGCACATCTATAACTGCTTCTATGAACAGAGATCTACTTATACCACTAGGGCGAAAACAACCAAGAAAAATGTCTTGAAAGGATGTGTCATGTCTAACTCAGTATCTTAGGATCGATACTAAAACAAGGCTAAGTGTTGACACTTCACTCTTGCTGCTAAAGGGCGAGTGGAAATGAGTTGTGAATATGCAGTTGTGAACATGACACTAACAGGTAAATTATGATAAGTCTAAATCCTGACAACACAAGGCCGTAGTTAAAACTGGGGCTGTACTATTCAATACTGCCTATTCATGTGATAAGACAGTCTCTGCTACATAATTTACACTTACTTCCTGCTTCAAAATAAAGGACAGCACCCATCTTACATTACTATTTCAAACTAAGATAAACAGGACAGAGAACTGAAACAGCTGTTCTGTGCAAGAGAAAGCAGGACTTCTTCAGACTTCGAGCATGATGCAGCTGTAGAATGGAGTGGAGGAGGAGTAAATTTGGAGCGCTTCAGGTGACATGTCCCTTTTGTTTTATTTGTTATGAAGCTAGTCTGAGGCTAGACACACTCAGAAGCCTCATCAGAGAGGTCAATGTCTGATCTACATGCACCATATGGACCTCTTTTTGACATCAAGCTTGCACAGATAAGCAAATGCTTCATTTCAAGTTGGCACATTTTCAGGATTCTTCTGCCTTACCAAATCTCTTATTAAGGTAAAGCCAAATTCCAGCAGCACTTGCTGCTCCATCTTGCTTTCAAAACTCTATTCTTGTTTTTCTTGTTCTTACCCCTTCTCCTAACTTTCCATAGTGTCAGATGAAAGAGGGCTGGTGGAGAGGAAGAACCTGTAAGTGTCTAGTTAAGGTATTTTAAGGTCCTGTTTGGCTAAATACCACAGTGAAGCTTGATCAGAGCTTGATATTAATCATACATCTATATAAGTAAATACAGAATTTACATCTGCTCAATATATGTGTTAATCAGTAGAACTTACCCCAGAAACCAACCCACAAAAAAGCCTCCTCTCTTCTCAACTGAAAAGAGCAGCCTAGGAAAATATAAGAAATAAGTTTGTGCAGGTAACTTCCATTAATTTTAGTTTTATAATTAAAGCTTTCTGGGAGACTTACACGTCGTATACAGTTTAAAATAAATAAGAGCCTACTGGTATCATCTAGATATATGAAATATTTTAAACTACTTCAACAGGCATCAAAAATAATCTCCAATATCTCCAATGTTTAATGGGATCTTCAGAATTTAACTTGTATACAAGAAGAGTCAGCAAATAAAAGGGTTTTGAGTAAATGACACACACCTAACTTGCCAGAATTAAAATCAAGGAAGCTCCTTTGCTATGAAGTTCTGCTATCAGATGGAGGAGTTTGCCTCTGCTTTTAAATTATTCTATCCTTGGAAAGAAGTAGTAAAAAAAAAAAAAAGTCTCTAGTAAATAGCATTGTTCATATTTTAGTCATAATTATAAGCCCCTTCACAGAAAACCAGTTCTGTAGTTATCTCAATAGTTCCACTGCAAGATGATGTTTTAGTTCCCAAATTAGATTTTAATCCAGTGACACTCATTTCTAGAAAAGAAGTACTTAAATAAGTAGTAATTCTCTCATTTATACCGATATAAACTACCAGCTTCAGTAACCTTGCATTACTGGGTTGACCAAGCAAAGCTTGGCCAATTCATGAGTTTCGTACCTTCTGGAATCACCTACACTTGTTTCAAAAGTGATAGCATATTGTCCTACTAAAATTTCCACATCTTTTCTCCAACGTGTTTTTACACATTTACATTCAGAAAGCTATGGAAGTACCAGCTACAAGACACAAAATCCCAGGTAATAAGCCATCCTACTGATATCCATTACGCAGTATTTTGGCATGCCTAAATAGCTCATTGCCATTGCTGGATTCCTATCTGACTGACATTTCAAAACACACAGCTACCAGCCGGGTGCTCGAATACTGTATCATTTTAATTAATAAATGGACTAAGAAGTGGTCCAAAGAAATATCTACATCATGCATGCATTTTTAGCTTCAACTCATATGATTCATCATGCATCTTTCTACAATTCCCAGTGCAGTATAAAAGAATTCTCAACAGATCAAAGTTTTCCTTGGATAATACTTGAATACCTACCCCCAACACTAACCACCTTATCTGATGCTTCTAAATATGCTGAAAACCCAGCAAATCACAGTGGTTACACAGTGGAAAGACATGAGTGCCAAAGGATTTATAACTTTTTTTCCACTTGCTTTCCAACCCTGGTATTATAACCAGAGATTTAATTTTTATTCTTACAAAGTAAGTCATCTGACCCTATATACCTTTTCATTTAATCCTCTGTGAAAGTTCAAGGTCTGAACTAATGTAAATCCTCACCCAGTAGAAAACTAAGTTGCAATTTAATTCCATCTTGTCTGCATGACCAATCTCATATTGGAAACAAGATACAAAGACATTCAAAGTCATGATAGTAAATTCTACCTACTGCTGTATGTGATGAGGCAACACTGAATAGTAATAGCAGTATCTGTTTCCTTCTTTCCTCCTGGGAAGGTTTGCACAGGTCAGATTTTTGTAACAACTTTCCACTGCAGCTATGCTGTGCTATTTCTGTACTTTAACATCATGCTGCCTGTGGTTTTTTTGTTGTTGTTTTTGTTTGTTTGGTTGGTTTTTTTTACAATAGGCACCGTAATTTTCATGTTTATTTCAGCTTCGCAATAAAATTATGAGCATCAAGGCTACCAAATCCTGTAGGGTGCAACTAGTAAACCTTGTAACACCATGTATGTATCAGCCTTTTTTAGTTATACCTTTTAGTCTTCAAAAATTCCTCTCTCCCTTGAAACCACAGTATCTAGTGTCAACCTTAAAAAGCATGATACCTTCATATCTTCCCAAACATTCAGTACCAGACACAGTACTACTTCCTGTGGTTCAGGATCACGGCCTTACAGGAACTGCTTTTCTAACTCAGCCTTCAGGCATAAGGTAATTTTTTTGGCTCATTATCATTGATTTTAGGTGCTTAAAGGGAGGATTCATCACTACTCCAATTCCCAGGTGCGTAAGAAGGAGGAAGTAATTATGCTAGTAACAGCAGTCTTGGCCAGTCCACTGCAACACCACCAGAAATGTGAACCAGTGTGCAAACAGATAACTTTATGCAGAAATACTCAGGGTGGTAGCTGCATCCCACTATTCTTCACTTCAGTTTTTTCACTTTAGCCAATTCATCTGACTTAAGCACTGACATAATATGCTGTGCAACCTGCCTCATTAGTACCACAGCAATTTATCCCTGCTAAAGCTCTGTCTTAGTAACTTCCACATTGGAAATCAACAGTGCACATTTTCTTACCTTGTAATGAATGGAGTATATTGTGATTCACAATCCTGAGAGAGGATTTTAACCAGATCATTGCATTCAACATTCAGAGCAAAACTAAAAATGAGTTGAAAAACCACTTCTCAGCTGCTCCCAGTGCCAACAGGTGGTAACAACCCACTAGCATTTTTCTGAAAAGGAAGTAAAACCTAGGGCATCATCACAGCCAGCTTTCACCATCTGGTATTTCCCTCACATTGGCAGGAACATTTAGGTCTATATTTGAGGTAGTTTTGTAGCCCCCTTGAGCAGATATACGCAGAACTAAGTTGCAGAAGTCAGAATACATCTGTCATATTTTGGATCCACAGCTTGCTCCCTCAAGTCTGAATGAGCAGTTTCATTACTCAGTTTACACTCAACTCCATTAGCTCTTATCTCTGCCCACCTTCTGTCTTCCCATCACCTGCACTTCTCCCCTTTCCTCTGCAACACATTACAAGATTGACAAGTTTAGCCTGAGAAAAAACAAAAAAGCAAACCCCAGACTCAAGCATATGCTCAGGTGCAGAAAACTCAGTTCAAACGGTTACATTTTGGCAAAGATCTTATCTTGTTCACAATAGGAAGTCTCAGCAGTAATAAGCAGCCTCAAGAACAGCAAGTACGTCAGTAGTGCTATGCATACACGCGCACATCTGTTTTCATACTGTGCACAGATTTCCTGCACAATAGACTAATTTCAGTTTTCCCATGCTTCACAGCTTGGTTTTGATCAGTTAGAGAAGTGGATAAAATACCTCTGTTGAATATTTGTCTTCTAGCTTATTTCATTTCAGTGGTTAAAGGGAATAGTGTGTGGTTTCCTAGACAATACTTTCATCAAATTGCTTCTCAGTTGATCTGATATCATCCAGAGTTAAGGTGTTCAGAAAGAATAATGCATTAGGAAAGGTTATTTTTCACAGATACAATAAGGAAATAATTTTATCTCTATGAGCACTGTTTTAGCATCTTTGCACATTGGGTTGGCTTTTTCTCTGCTGCAAGATGACAGTACACATCTCATTTTCATCAGTCTGAAAATTTGTGGTTTGAAAACTATGCACTCACAGTAAGCTTATAAGAACTGACAATAGAGGCTTCTAGTCATGGACCGCTGTGCATGAAATCCTGTAACTCATAAAACCACTCTCCTAATGCAAATCATGGCTGTGCTTTCTCACTGCTTGAAACCCAAAACACAGATTTGGCCTTCCTGATTTTGAAGCATGCTCTGAAAACAGCTATTTTACTAGTGAAATAATTCATAAGCTGTTTTCAGACACCTTTGTGATAAAGACTATTCTTTATTATGAACAAGGAAGCTCACATCATCACAGTTCAGTTTGACATGAAACTGACACATTGATTGAAATGAAAAAAGATCAAACCCACATTTCTCAGGTTATGCTTAGCATTTTTATTCCTACCTGGTTTAGGATGCACTTATGAAGAGCTAGAGAGTTGTAATGAGCATTTGACTTAAAAGTCTTTTGAATTAAGCACTTTACTCAGACTGTCTTTTTGTCAGTGCAATACATTATAATAAGGAGCATTAGTGTATGCATACAGCAGAAGTTTTAAGCCCTAGCTTGACAAAGAGCTATTTGTTTTTTTCTGCCACGAATTGCAACTGGATGTGTCTTATTCACCGTAATGTACAGAGTGATTGAATCAGGATTCCAAACTTGTTCAGATACAAACCCAGGGCAATCAGGATCTTGTTCATTCTCTGAACAGTCAGACATACTATTGGTGAAGTGTTATGCAACTACTACCCTAGGAAATGTATTAGAAGCAGGGGAAAAAATGTAATACTTTGATATCAAAACAATCAAACCATTTAAGCAAGAGAAATATTTTAGCCACAGAGGGATAAATTGTGTAGAATAGAAAACAGCACCAAACATGTAATACACCAGAAACCCTAATTTAGATGCTAATTAACCCAGATGAAAGAATCACAAGATTAATGAAGCAACATATCCCTCTCACAATTTTATCTGATACAACAGGTGAGAAAAGAAAAATCTTACATTTGATCAAATTAGCCACAAGCCACAGTGGGAAGTGCTGATAAACATTATTGGAAAGCGCTTAATATTCTAGCCTAAGTAGGATGGATTTCACATTGAGATTACATCCATTTTTATTATTGAACACTGAAATATCAATGATCAAGAACACATTCACTTCAACAGCTATGCAATAAATGCTTCTCCTGCAGCACAGTTGTTAAACCAAAACATATATTTCTAATTAATTTAGTTTTAATTAGCAGGCAAGAAACTCAAAGTTTAAATTAAGCCCTAATTTCAAGCAGAGTGTGACCACTCCGTCCAATGGCTTGTTACATGGCAATTTTTTTTTTACGCTCTATTCTCAGTTTTTCTGGTCATTGTCTCTGACACTACACCAGCTACCTGAAGAGCAATATTCTCTGCTCAGACTCAGACAACTGTTTTGTTGGTTAATTCTAAGAGAAGCCTATGCATAGGTAAGATTCTCTGTTATATTGAGTTTATTCTTTGAGAACTGGAACAATTCCATGAAGTTAAGTTTCTTTCTAGCTTCTTTATTGAGTCTGCAAGAACCATCAACAGCTGCTACAACATCTGAAGACCCCCCTTCCCTAAGAAGCCACTCTACAAACAGAAGCCTTTGTGTTGGGAACAGACCTTTGGCACATCTTTCCAGCTGACAAGTCTCCATTTTTATCAACTGAGGAGTACAAAGGTAAAGGAGCCAGGCAGAAAACCTTCCACATCTCAACAGCATCCAGTGGCAAAGCAATGTGAAAAAAATAAGTATTAACTAATTAGAATAACTGTTAGAAAATATCATAATTAGAGGCATTTAGACCCAACTGATATCAGTGGCAATCAGGTACAACAATATTTTACTAAAATAAAGTCAAGAACCCAAGTTATTTTCTCCAGCTGTTTCATGCAAGTGATTCAGCAAGAAAAGACACCAGCAGAGAATTCCAAACACAACTTCATGGTTGACAAATAGTTTTATCAGCACTGAAAATCCCTAGACAAAAAAAACCCCTACAAACAAACAAACAAACAAAAAACCCATTAAGAACATCCAGAATGCTGCACAGGATTTTCAGATTAGTTGAATTTCACCACCTTAAGTGGTAGCTGCTGAATTTGGCCTATCAATACTTTACCAAATGACATGGACCTAGACTCAGGGTGCTTTGGGGATTTTACAGGAAGTCAGAAAAAAGGAAAAGCAAGGCCAGTGCAGTGTCTCCAGTGCAAAAGACAACTTGACAGAGGTGGCCCAAGGCCCCCAGTTTAAAAAAAAAGCTACACAGAGCCAATAGTTCATTTCCCAAGTGTCATCCTACAGAAGAGCATTAAGTAGTATTTGTCCTTCACTGGCTACAAATGCAAACATTCAAGAGGATATTTTTGACCTTGCTGCTGTCCCATACCAAAGCAGCCAAGATACGGTAAAATAAATTTCCTTGGCTGAGACAAAACAGGCTCTCACTTGGGACAGCCAGAATTTACACTGTAATATTTCCTTCAAATGTAAAAATCACTCTTTCATGCCAATTGGGATAAAATACCTCTTTTTTATCTTTAAGTCAGGCATGCTGGAGACATACAAGAAGAGGGATGAAAGGGCATAATAGTTAAGCACCTCATATGTTTCCAATGACTTGGTGAACTCTGAACACAACTTCTAGCAGAATATGCAGGTTGGAAATTGTGCAGCGTCTAACATGGTCTTGCTCAGAACTGACCCCAGAATGTTGTACATAACTTAAAACTTAAAATTTAATATTAAACTGTATTAAGTTACTTGAGATTTTAAGATACTGTGCTAAATACACTATATAGTTGTATAGCACTATTGCCTATAACAGCAAATGCCAGACAGACACATAGCAGAAAGTCATAGTAAAATCTTTTAAAATTTCAGAGTTGGATCAGTATCCTGGTGTAATCAAGTGACAAAATTTTCAAGTGTCTTTTTCCAGTGTGGAGCTCTGGTGGCCACACCGGAAAAGCCATGCTGACAAAATGAAGTGTTCAGACTTCCAATGACACAGGAAAAACTACTTTACAGGAGAAGTAAAAAATAAGCATATTTTAAAATTACTTTGCTGTGGTCCTAGGACAGAACCTGACTCATCTTGTTCACACAGAATAGGCCAAAGTAAAGGTTAAGTATCCACCAGCCATAACGACCTAGAACTATCCTTTTACAACAAACCCCACTTCTATCAATCTTTTCGTGTTGCACTTGCACAGCTCTTTCAAAAAAATTTCAAAAGGTTTAAAAACTCACATTCCCATGATTTATTCACAACTGCTGTCACTTACTGTGTTTAACCTTTGCACAGGAGGGAAGGCAAAATGATCTACCCTCACCACAAATATCCCTGTTACCACTTTGAAATTCAGAGAGCTATTTTTTTTTTTTAATGACAAAATAAGTTTGGGGAAAATTGTTTAAACCCCATGAAATTTATAATGCAACTCAGCATTAACTCTGTTGTTTTGCAGCACAGCTGGATTTTGAATAGTGCAGCTTCAATTTTTGATGGCCTAATTGTTCCATTATCTATGCATCCCCATTAAAATACTAACATTCTCAATGTTATTAAAATCATACATGAACTACATAATGGTTTTAATTTTGAAGACTTACTCTGACCTTTTTGTAAAGTCCAGCCAAGATACCCTTTCAGTTGTGGATTTTGAAGACATTAGCATCTGTAAATTTAAGTTCTATTAGATGAAGCATCACATTAGACTTTATTAAGCCTTATTTACCATCATTCCATGTTTCTGAACCAGTTCTAACACTGTAATTTTTCTTTTACACCCTGTCAACATGCACATGTTTAAGGATGCATCTTGCATCCTGACATAGGCTAAGTCACAAATTAAGGCAAAGCCAGTCTTTTGTTTTTCATGGTTCTCTCTTCATATTGCAGGCTGGTAATGTAGTACCTGCTTTCTTCACTCATACTTACAATCAATCTATTAAAAGAGTAAAAGACAGAACTGAGAGACTTTAACTAATGTATGAGTTGCCCGCAGTTTAAAAATAGCCCAACCTAATTGAAGTTGCTCAGAAGGCTCAACAGTCCTTTTTATACACTGCTGCCCATTTTATTTTATTTTCCAAATCTGATGGATATTCTTCTAAGCTGTTTCTTCACCAGTCATTTATCTCAATTGATTTAAGCTGGAAAGTTCATTAGCATAACACCAGAAACTATAGTTTGGTTTCTTGTGCTATCTGCAAATACAATGCTCTGCAGGAGGCAATCAGCAATGTTTTCACTGCTGTCCAGTTGAATAGTTGCTTCAATAGTTTGACCTGAACTTAAATCCTAGATCTGTGCTGTCTCTAGAGAGCACTGTTATTTGAGAGAGTTCATGCTGCAGCTATTGGTTCCCAAAGTGACTCAGATTAGTATCTTTACAGTCTAGTGCTCAAATCTCCACAAATTGTCACAGTTAAACTCACCTACTTCAAAAGAGCTAATGACACAAAAATACCAAATTGAAAATCCTTATCCTTTTGACAAAAGGGCAGGGTAGAGCGATAACTAATCCCAGGGGCAAACAGAAAGTCAGGACAGACTAAATATCTCAGCTCACAAACATTTATCTACCCATTTTATAGGGCCGAGTCACTTCTCAGAGCTCTCCCATAAGCCAGTCATTTTAATGTTAACCAAATACCAAACTCCCCAAAAGTCAATAAAAGCTTCTATTGACCAAAAGATTCAGTCTATAAACATACACAATTAGAGGACGTCTGTTATAAAAGAGTGACAAAGTAGAAAGAGAAAACAGCAGTTTATAGATATTTTTGGCATTAATTTAAAAATAGTAAGTAATCCTCTGGTATTACTGTTAGTAGCATGCACACTTCCTAGAACAGAGTTTCCAGAATATAAAACAGTACTTAATTTTATATTCACTGGAATAAAGCTTATCTGGTATTAAAATATAGAAAAACATATTTACAAAGGTACACAAGGTTGTACTTTGCAAACCTTAGAAAGAAGTGGTCCGTAGGTTTTAATGGCATCAAGTTGGCTCACCTAAACCTCTTTATAGATTATATTATATAACCAGTGCCTCAGATTAAAACCCCAATGCTCTGTTAGCAGCAAGATTCTGCGCCTCTTGAAGTTTAACTTCTAAATATGAAATATAAGAAAGCAATGAAGGGTCCTACCTCTAAAGGTAAGAAAGGTGTAGAAAATCACATGGTCTCTAAGGTCATACAAGGCATGTCTGACAGACACAATATCCACTTATGTTCCATCAGTCACTTCTAAATTGCTTTCCAGTGTTTTTTTATTTCACATTTCTAGTTCTTTAAGATGAAGTTTGATGCATAGTGCTCCTGGAAAAGGATGGTCACTGCTGCTGGAGTAAAATGTCAGCCCATTAGAAATTTGGGCACAGAACTAACCTCATGTTCCCCTCACTAGGTGCAGAACAGTATCTTCCTGCAATACAGCAAATATCATACAGACCTGATGAGACACTTCTCATGACAAAGAAAGTTTGCAACAGAGCACAAAATGAAACCAATGCTTGCCAAACATCAGATAGTTTATTTTTAGCCAAGGGCGAATAAGACTTCTTTCCCTACCATAAAACCCCAGACCCCACACTCTGAACAGGTCCTCTGTATTGGTATTGATTAAAGCAAAAGTTTTTCTCTACAATTGAAAGAGTCTCTACAAATACACAGAACAAACCCTCTCTCTTTCAAAAAGAAAAACAAAAAAAACTAAGACCAAAAAAAAAAAAAAAGGTATCCTTCTCTGTTAAAGCACCCTTTTTGTGTGTGAAATGAGTAGTTAGCGGTAAGGATTTTAGTCATTAGAAAGTGTCAGCATAGGGTGGAATGTAACTTTGTGCTTTTGTTTTATCTACTAATTTCAGATTTCTTTCTTTCCCAAAGCCACAGATATCCAGGACAGAAAATTTTAAGAAATATTTTGCATATTTATCATGGACATTAACCAACCTTAATAAAGGGGGAACATTAATTGATGCTTTGCAGTACTAGACAGCACGAATTCTGACCTGGAGAACGCAGAAGTCAATTGAGATTTAAAATCTAAGAGCAATTTAATTCATTTATGACTTCTGCATAACAGTTATTAAGTCTTCATTTGCAATGTGAATTTCCATACCTGTTGAGAAGTTTTATGGATTCTATATGCCAGCACTAGAATCAATATAACATTCTGTAATGCATTAGCAGTGAATCACTTACTCTTCTTGCAAGCATAATTCATCAGGATCCTGACAGCTCCAAGCCACACAATGGATTCCATTAAAATAGAGGTTCATGTTTTTCTTCCTCAGAGCTCTCTAGATCTAGTCAAAATTGGCAACACCCCAATAATTACTCTTGCAGCCTAAGAATGTCTTATTCTAACCAATGAAATGGTCTGCTTTTCATAGAAGTGTCATTAATTATATGGATAATTAAAGAATCCATCATGAATATTACATGTTCTAGAGAACCTTCAGTATGAATGTACTATTCTCAATTACACAAAGAACAAATCCTCTTTCTAGTGAAAGGAGTAACTTTTTACAATTTAACATAATAGCAGCAGAATCAGGATTTAAATCCAAACACCATGGACGACTTACATATACAGTAACATTCTAATCTAAGCTTCATATGGTACACCTAATACTTAATTTTGAAAAGCAACCTGTACTACATAAATGAGGATACATTTTTTCACTTGTTCAGCCTGGAGAAGACTCAGGGGAGATGTTATAGCAGCCTTCCAATACCTAAAGGAGCCAATAAGAAATCTGAAGAGGTACTTTATACGAGGGCATGGAGTGACAGGGTAAGGGGAAATGGCTTTAAATTGACAAAGAGGAGATTTAGACTACATATTAGGAAAAAGAAATCTTTATTATGAGGGTAGTGAGACACTGGTGCAGGTTGCCCGGAGAAGCTGTGGCTGCCCCATCCCTGGCGGTGTTCAAGGCCAGGCTGGATAGGGCTTTGAGCACCATGGTCTAGTGGAAGGTCTCCCTGCCTGTGGCAGAGGGTTGGAACTGGATGAGCTTTAAGGTTCCTTCTAATCCTAACCATTTGGTGCATCTATGACTCTAGTAACCTAGAGACTAAGTTAGGGTTTAGGCTGTTCTATAATGCAACTGGCTTCATCTTGGCTAAAAAGGTAAAAACAAGCCAGGCATTCTGTGCATAACCCATGTATTAGTTCAACAAAAATTTCCAGTAGATAAAGAATTCTGTGCAGTTTAACACTTACTTAAAGCTTCTTCCTCGTCCCTACAATATCACATCATTTTTATAGCTAAACTTTCACAGGTCTAACACTCAGACTGGAGTATTCCTACTTCTTAACACACTTCCCCACACGTTTTACTGATAGATATGTGATATCCCAACATTATCTCTAGCCTGCTGAAACTAAATTTTTTATAATCTAACATACTGCTAAATTCTTCTATAGCCAGCCATTCTGTCTAGCTACAGCGTCTTTGGGAAGCATTACACTTTAACTTGAGGCTGTTAAACTAAGCCCAGAAACCTCACCTGTCAGAGCACAGGTATGAAAATGCACCTGACAAAAATATTTAACTCCAGAGGGGCCAGGCTGTAACTAGTTACTGCTGCCTCTCTGTGAGATTTACAGCAGGCACATGCATATAAGTAAACTACACCAACCCAAATGTTTTGAGGACATATAACCAGAAGGTAGTTGTTTGGGTCAGGAAACATTAGGTGAATTTCTGCATCACTATGGTAGTGAAATCAGAATGGGATCACTATGACCTTAAAAGGCCATAAAACACAGTCTTTTATTCTTAAAAAACAAAACAGAAAACACAGATTTCTTCATCTGCTAAGCTTGTGTTATCAGTGTCTCACACGGAGTCAATGAAGTTTAATGTCAAAAATATCTATATATAATAACTACAGAAGAACTATACCTTTATATTCATGGTTACAAGTTTCATAATGAATCTTGAAAATTAATTTTGAAAGTTGCACACATGATTAAAATAGCTCCAGTGCTGTAATCCTGATGAGATAATTAAAGTAATTAGAAATTACACCTACTTGAATGCTTAGTCAGTAAAAGCACTTTTAACCACAATCAAAACCTTTTCTTCCCTGAAGAAAGAACTTATTTTCTGTATTATAGCTTTTTTGTAACCTGCTATTCATTTTCTTCAGACAGTGATCAGAATAAGCCTTGTCAGTGGTTGGAGAGAACACATTAAGAATGATTTTACATAGGTAAGGGAAAAAAACCCAAAACAACAAAACCAATACCCCATTCCTGGCACTCAGAACTCTCTTCAGCTGACCTTTTGTTCTCCAAACCTACTTTCCCTTCTTTCTCGGAAAACATTTCTTTCCAGAAGCATCTGTCTCAAATGAAACATCTTTTTTGTACGTTTAGAAAAATGTTATCGATTTTATAATACTACAAGCCAGTTAAACCAAATTTATTTGCTCTGGTACTGTCAAAGACTACCTTAATACTGTTGCAAATGAACATCCTGAACACTTCTTTCTCAAGCATCATCTCCTTTTCTCATCAACATAACACGGACATGCAGGGAGTACCATTAAGATCTTGATCTTTGGTGAAGTCTTAAAATCCCAGAAAAAAATGCAGCAACTACAGTGGATTGGATGCCAGAGCAAACCAGATTTTAATGCAGTTCTCAGAGGGAAGAAAGTGAGTATTTCATGTTCTACCCCAAAATAAAAAAAAAAAAAGAAAAGAGAGAATCCTTTCCTGTTTTTTAGTTTAGCTCTTCTTTCCCTTTTTTTTTTTGCTAATCATGAAAAAGAGTTTGCTAATACTTATGCTGTACTTGCATGCAAAGGTGTCAGCCAAATCACAGCCTTTTTACACTTTATAGAACCATCCTAGTCCAATATTTAATGAGCAGTTAAGACAAAAGAAATATACAAGGGGTTATACACTAAGCCTAGCTCTACCACATCCCCAATTCAAAATCATCTCTTTTAAAAAGCTTAAAACTCTGCCATCATTTCTGTGAGTTAAAGCAAAAGTCCAGAGAAAGCAGCAAGCACCCACAAAGCCACATTAGCGTCAGTTTGCTTTTTAATTGCCACAGATAGCTATGGGACTTTGAAGCTGAATTCCAAGACTAGAATACTGTGCTGTATCTCTCCTCCCACAAAAGCATATGAAAAGTCACCATTAAGCCATGCTAGGGTCAAACTGCCCAAACCTCTCAGGCTGGCCCTTGCTTATATCAATATGCACTAATTCTTCGGCAGAAGTTTTCCAAGAATCAGGACAGACCCTGAAACAGAATATGCAACCTCTAATTCAGTCAAGGAACTCTCCATTGCATTTCATGAAATTGACAAGGACAATGAGAAAGCTGCTTTAGCTTTGAGACAAAAGGATATCTGCTGTATGATCTTGCTGGGAAAACTGTTTGCAAGCACAGAATCCTTAAGTAGCTCAGAGTTCAAATTAGATTCTGATAACATTACACAAATTCTGAGAGGAATTCTCAAATTATCAAGTTATATTTTGCCACCTATTGGTGCTCTCTCTTTGAGGCCTTGACCAGGATCAAGACAGGCACTTATGACGTCCTATAATATCTCATGGTTTTCTTTAATACTAAATTACAGATACCTTGGAGCTACGGAACTATATTTTAAGCAGCCACATACAAGGCAGAGATCACATTGGAGGACCTGGTGGTTCTGTGAAAGAATTAGTTAAAATGTTGAAGCAAATATTAGTAACAGCAGATACCTTAATACCCCAGGCTCAGCTGGTGAGTATTTCGAAGTATTTTCCTTCAAAATTCACACTTAAATGCATAAAACCAGACCCTACATGTGTGTTTTTCAAGCGTGTAAGGTTCTTACTAATAAAAGATTAACTCCATTTTATATGACATAGAACTCCTAAAAAAAGCTGAAACACTCATGAGGTTATACACCAATGGATTTGCAGTCTGAAGACAAGTGATTCAGAAACTCAGATCCCATAAACCATATGAAGTCAGGCTCCTATTTCTGGTATTTTCTGTCTGAGTTAAAAATAATCATGCCATATGTTCACACAGTAATGGACATAGTCTCTAATTAAGGAAACTATTTTAAAGCAGATTTAATGCAGCTTAATATAGGTTCAGCGAACCCTGTTTTAGCCTTTGTTTTTGTTTTGGTTTGTTTCTTAATCTAGAGAACCCTTTCTGAGAAATACCTTTACAGAGCAAGGCCCTTATGACTAGCTCATTATAAACTACTGTAGTTTCAATTGCATTGATGTTTCAATAGCTAAGAACTTTCAAGCTGAATCTACCAATCTTCAAGTAAGTCAGAGGTGGGTTTTTCTTCTTCCTAGACTTATGAATCACTTCATCAGCAAAATAGTAGGAAATCTTAACTTTGGGAAGGATAGCATCAGGGTAGGTTACGTCAAACTTCCTGTCTATTACAAAGCCACTGCATACAGCCTTCTACTTCCTCATTGCTTTGGGGAAACATTGGTGATGCATAGACCTCTTCAGTTCTCCCTTCTTTTCCCAACCACACTGGCGTTTAGAAGTCAAAATAAAATACAATTGCACAGAACACATTGCTTTTTACTCCCTGGGTTCTTACGCTTTTATTTCTCATTGAGGGGTTTTTAATATTTTTTTTCATGCACAAGGCATGGCAGCCTAGCAATACATACAGAAATACCATCAAACTAGAAAATTCTGTATCATGGCAGCCACAAAAAAATGCTGCAAAGTTCTAGTTGCAGAGAATCATGCAGGTTATAGTAGTGAGGGCCTAACTAGCCTTGACTTGAACAGTTCTTGGTTATTTATTTAGTTGTGCTGTGATTGGATGCTAACTTTGATTAGGAGAGGGCAAGTGAGAAGGAAATGAACAATTATACAAGAGTAACAGTTATACCAAATACAAATCTTTTTGGAAGGCTGCTGAAAGAGTGGTCTTTAGCTCATCCAGCTCTCACTACTAATTTAGAGTTCAAGTTTAAGAACACAATCTTCCTATGTTTCCTTTGCTATGAAAGGGAAAAGGAAAAGTTCTCCACAGGATTGCTTTGAACTCCTCCCTGTCCCCCCATCCTCTTCTTCCCAGCAGGATTCTGCATTCCCCACTGCCTGAACCGGGCAGATGCATATTCTAACATCAGCTGCAAAATGCCAGAGATGAGTTTCAAAAAGCAATGCAGTTGAGAAGACAAGCAATAGTCCCCAACTGTGTAGTCATGTACTGTTTGTTGCAGAACAAAATGGTCATCAGTAAGTCAGTGTTTCCCAGACAACCTCTTCCACTCCTCAGACAACCTCTTCCACTCCTCATGTAAGGAAGACTTCAATATTAGGATATTTATTTAAATAGAGATCATTGTTAAGAGGGGTCACATACTTCTCATGACACTACTTTATTATAAGCAGCATCGAATTTTAAGTAGAAAACCACTACTGTAAGGCAGATCTTAATGAGAAATTGATCTTAATCATAATGAGGACAGAATAATTCACACATTTTCCCTCCTACTTGGTTCAGACTCCAAAGAGGGCTGTTGTTTTCCACTCTGAAATAAATAGCCCAACAGGTCTAAGCCATACAGAACAAGCAAAGCAGCTCAGCTGACACTGCCAGAGTCGCTTGAACTTCTAAGGTGCAGGGAATTCTAGTACTTAAAATCTTAAAACCTGAATACTAAATTAATTTTACTGCTTAGTTGCGGGGGTAGGGAGGTATAGAAGAAACTAGCTTAATTATAACAAAGTAGTTATTATCTGGAAAACAAGAAAGACTTTCACAGAATACAAGTCTAGAATGGTGCACTTCTGCCTTGATCATCAAAATATATTAATTCCATCTCATTGTAACAACCAGATCAGGCTCAAATGTGCAAGGGTTACAATGTCATTTCATCCTACATGCTTCTGCAGTACCTCTCTGAAGGGCTCTCTTACCTTCTCCACCTAGTGACAGAGAGGTTTAAGCCAGGAGGACTCCAACCGCAAAGTCAACAGACCTGCTGCAACTCATGCAAGATCCACACAGGGCCTAGTTCTATGAGCATATGGACAGCCCACTATCTTACATGCTCTGCGGGAAGAAGCTTTCTGCACTGCTTCCAGGCTTCCTGTACTATACCTACTGAGTGTGTTTCCTATGTCATAAATGAGTATCTTTGGCAAATTTAACACTTGAAAAATACAACCAGAATTACTAAGAAGGGAACGTAACCTGATTAAGCTTACCTCACATTATTGAGTAGCATGTTTAAATGTCCTTAAAACCAGTTAAACTTTTGAGATGTGTACATATCTCAGATGGGTCCTGCTGGGTTGTTGCTTTAAAAAAAAAAAAAAAAAAGTGGAAGATTCTAGGGAACATTCTAGCAAACAAATTTGATCCCTTGGCAAGACCAAGGTGCGTGTGTGTGGGAAATAGCATTTTGCCCAACTTGACAAAATCTTACCTAAACCAGTTCCAAGCTCTTATAACCATGTGCCTACCACCACAGGAAGCAGAAGTGATTTGTTTGACAAAAAGGTTAGTCATGTTTTTACAAAAGTATTCTGCCTACAACTTTATTACTGCCCAAGTACTTCTGCTTCAGTAATTAACAGTAATGTGAAGCCAAAGGGAAACTGATTTCTCAGAGCTAGATCCAGTTTGAAGACAGTGCAGCGAAATCAAGACGATGCTGTGCCCTTCCACACTTACTACAGTCAGATCAGTCTTGTTCAGATACATAAAGTTGTGTTCTAAAGACTAAGTCAGGTAAGTTCAAATGCAGTTCTCGACCATTCTCTCCCTGTGGTCTGACTGTAATTTTTTAGTGTAATTTCTGCAGGTAAATTTCACAAGGCAAATTAAGAATAAAAACTTAATTCAAACTACTACACTAATAAACTGTAAAGAAATATCAATTTACATATAAATACCTATTTTGTAATAAAAAATATGTTTTCATAGAGCTTGCACTACAGACTATGATAGTGAGGAATCTCAAACGCACAATAGCCACCACTTATAAGCCAAGTAGGAGAAATTTTGAGCAAAGCAAAAATGGATCCCTTCCATGTTCAGACCAACTTTTCCCATCAGGATACAAAGCCTGAAGGCTGCCATGACATCAAATCACATTAAACAGCCACAAATAAAAGGTCATTTGAATTACATATATAATTTCAAAATTAAGGTATAGCTACCAATAAGACAGCAATAATATACAGTAAGTGATGAAACAGAGAAACTTTGATACTAAATGGTATCTGCATTGTAAGAAGTCCCTACCCTATACCTGCATTAAAAAGAGAAACATAGAAAGCACACCTGAGAAACAAGCCATTGCCAACTGTGCTTTTAATTACCCCTACTCAGTAGAGAATTTGAAGAGACCCAATCCACTGGTAGCTTGTGAGCAAGTGGACTACCTTATCTTCAAGGGACGCCTGCAACACAACTCCAGCACTCCTGGCAGGCTTGCACCTCACTTTGGGCCCTTGTGCCCAAATAGCAGGGGCATGGGGCTAAGACGAAAGCCTAGGCTGCCCTTAGGTTCCCTAGTGGGCGAACACAGGCCACGCGCACCGCCATCACCCCAGAGCAGGCTCCTCACGCCCATCGTGGGACTGCCTCTTCTCGCCCTTTCAAGGCACGTGCCGGCAGGGGCGGTCCTTCCGGGCTTCTCTAGCTGCGCACGCCACTCTCGCGAGACTTTACGCGGTGTTTTCTTCTTAACGGTTATAATGGCGCCCAAAACCACGAGCCTGCAAGGTGCTCGGTGCTGCTCCCGGTGGCTGAGGTAAAGCAGTGCTGCGGGCCTGGTGCCGTGTGCGGCTCTTTTGGGCTCACTCTATGGTCTTGGGTGGTCGTTTAGGTTGTTGTCCTGGGCTGTTGTTGCAGCAGTAATTGTCTCTGTCCTGTAGGAGCTGGATGCTGTCTGGCAGCTGAGGGGCCCATGTTTTCACATTGGTCATGGCTGTGAAGCTGAAGCTGTTATGTAGCTGTAACTTCCTTTTTTCTTGTGCTGTGGCAAGGAAGTTGATGTGCTGAAGCAGTGTCCGCTGCATTAAGGCCTCTGTTGGTTCACCCCTCAGAGCCCTGTAAGGCCTGGGTGCCGAGCAGCCTCTGTCTGTGTCTGCAGGTGGGCCTCCTGGGAGGCAGTGCTGTGGTTTAGTTTGTGCTGGGGCCAAGTGCAGCGTTCTCCTGTTTGGATGATGGGACAGGGCTGGATAGTTCATACTGGCTGTGCCCTCAGCTTCCTTGTTGCAGGTAGTGTAACAAGGAGATGTGGCTGAAGCATTTGCTGGTGCTTTCAAATACTCTTTCACTAGAGTGTATACTGAAGCAGTCAAGTGTTTCACACCTTGGCTATGTGCAACAATCTTACTTATCTAGAAGTTTCTTCCCAGATGCACCAAGAAGGTAGCAATGATTAAGAGCTGCTGTTGCTTTGATTTATTTGCAGGTTTGAGTGGCAAGGTTGTACATGAACCAGAGTGTCTGAGCTTGTCTTGTTCAGATCAGGAAGACTAGCAGAAGATGCTGTTGTGACTGGGTGGTTCAAAGGTTGTGGAACTCGATGTGGTTCCAACATCATCTGGAAAGGAAAGAAATAAAACCTTGAAGTGGTAATTGTAACCAAACCAGTGACAAGAATGTTTTCTTTAGCATTGATCTAAACTCCTTCAGGGCTTCAGGTAGGTTGGACAGTTTTCCGAGGACCGTTATTAAAAATGTGAGCGTATGGGCTAAAGCGCAGTTACTGCTGCATGACTTGAATCTATTCCAGTATGGCACTCAAATAAAAGCTCTTCTAGATTTCCATGTAATGTGGGTTTGTTTTTTGCTTTTCTTGTAACCAGTTGGGCTCTATAAAGCATGTCTATTATCCTGCTGCTGTGGTGACTAGGAAGATAATATACACATTTAATTCTTGGTCTTACAAAATGCTGCACATGCATGGTCTAATAAATCATGTAGTTCACTGACTTATCCATTCGGCTGCAGTTACACGTGCACATGAATAGCGCGTG
>WYDI02141429.1:123102-153067 GCA_009867235.2 Psittacus erithacus | reverse complement strand
TGCTGGCTGCAGGCTCTGTGCCCACAGCAGCAGCACGTCACACACAGACAGCACCTCCAGCTTCACAGGGACATTTCTATCCCTTCCCAGCAGAAGAGGCAGCTTTGGAAGGAGGTGTTTTGCTTTCCAGATTTTTCTCTATGTGGCTAAGCAAGGGTGGACTGCCCTGTTGTTGGCGCTGTTCTGGAGGTCACCGTGTATAGGTGTTATCATATGATGACTTATTTGACTAGAGAAATCAAGGCAGGTTTAACGTGGATTGCTTGAATTGGTTTTGGTGACTGACAAAATGGAAGATTCACCCGAATGAAAACATAAGAGCAGCAATGTGAAAACCAAAGTCAATATCACATGAGGAAGTGCATTTGTGACTCCAGTGAGACTGATTGTGCTCAGGATGTAGCCGGGGCAGGGCCTGGAAATTGCTGCATCTTGAAAAACACTTTTTTTAGCAGGTACTGGTTCCTCATTTTGTAGTCAAGAGGAGTCAAGAAATGCTGCCCGCCAGAGACAAGACACTGGAACAATTGTGCATAGCCTTTAGGAGAAGCAGTGTTTCCTTAGTCCTGTAATGTTCAGAGCTTTCTGGGAACCAGGAACTGAAACTGGCTGAGTTGGTACCAGCAGGATGACTGGCATCCATTCACCTTGGTGAGAATAAACATCACTCTGCTCTTGCTGAGTTTCTGTTGCTCGGCTTGATAAGCACTGGCTGGGAATTCACTCAAGGAAAGATGCTGAACCATAAGACAGCCAAAACAGAGTTTTGCCAGAAGGAAATAAAGGACAGGCAGTCTGGCACTTGGTTTCTCACAGTTTGTTAAAGGTGAGCAGTTTCTTTGGTTGTACTTACTCATACTCTAACCCAGCCAAAGGCATTGTCTTGCATCTCTGCTAAGAAAATGATGGCGTGTATCAGTTAATGCTGCCATAAACGTGCCAGCTTTACCTGTGTGGAGAAACAATGAGGTTACTGGAAGGAAACTTGTTTAGAACTAAAGAGAAAAAGGCCAAGTCTAAACCAGGAAGTAATGAAAGAGAGGATTAAAAGATTTAAACTGAAAACAGAAAGTGAGAACGAAAAAGACAACCTGATAATTAAGCTACAAGCCATGGAAAAGACTAACTTGAACTCCTGTAGTTAAGCCAAGAAAGAAGGTGAAGGTAGTAAGGAAGAGTGGCATTCTGAAGACAGATCTAAGGGGGTTTTTTTGATTGAGAACTTGCTTCATGATTATTCTGGGATTTCAGCTCTCCTGGGCATCTGGTGGCTTCTGTGAAGTAACCAGGACCCCAGGCTCTTCAGAGCCCCTAGGGCATCACCCTTCACTCATTCTGAAAATCTGAGGTTCCTCTCAGCTGCTCTTTTCAACTCTTCCTCTTGCCATGTGATAGCCCATCACATCAGGTCTCACCCTGTGACCACTCCTCCTTATCCACATCATCGGTCAAGTTCTTAGCAAGATAATGCCATGAACTTGAAATGGCAGGACTCAACACAAAAGGACATGACCTCATATAGCTGCAGGGCAAGACAAGAATCATGGAATCACAGAAGCATCGCACAGTTGCATATCAGTGCCCAAAACCATAAAAGAGTGGAAAAAATACAGTGGAATAGCAAGGACTTAGAAATATTGGGATGGGGAAAAGAAAGGTGGAGCTGGATCACTGTGAGACCAAGCAGTGAGAAAGTCCACCCTGGTCATGTGAAAGGAGTAGTATATACACGACACTGGGTAATGCTAATAGGGGCTGCAATCCTCTTCACATCTACCTTGAAAGCCAAATGAGCTGCAGACCAGAGCAGACACCCGGAGACTACAACTCGAAATGTTATCAGAAGTTAGTTTCAGATTCATTTGGACAACTTTGTGGAGGTCTCTGTGGATCTAATGAAAAGTTTGGTATTTTTCACTGCAAGGTTATAGCCTGCAGCCGGAGGGGCTCATCTGGAAACCAGCAGAATAGCTGCATCTCCCATAGTCCTTGAAGGAGCTCAGCAGTGCTCAGCCCCTCTTGGGCCTGGGATCACAGTATCCTGGGCCTTGCTGAGAACCACTGGTGTTGACATATGAAAATGATGTACTTATTGCCTTCTTTTGTCCCCTGTGCAATGGCAAATGAGGCATTGTCCCACCTCAGTTCTTCCTTTGAGAGGCAGTGACTCAGATATCCCATCTGGGGACATCTTTATTTGATGAATTTGAACTGATGCAACTGCAGCTCCTGGGAGGAACAGCAGAAAAGAAAAGCTCATTCTCTAACAAGGATTTCCACAGGAGACACCATCCCAAGTTGACAGTGCACATGCTCCATCCCCAATGTGCTAAAGCTACAGCTCATTTTCTCCTTCACCCATCTCATATTTGACCACCTTAGGTTAACATTTTGTACCTATGTCCCTATGAACCCAGTAGTCATTTTCAGGATAGCAAGGCAAGTAACTACTGTTTTTCCAGAGAAGCTTATTTTGGAAAGGAGACTCTGGCAAGTAGCATCCCAGACTGAATAAACAGACTCCAGATGAGCTGGAGCTCATTTGGATAGAGGAGCTGCAGTAGTCACCATATGTGTGTTCAGAGAAATCAGGTGGACTGCAGAATCTGTTCTAGCACTCAACTCTTGAGGTTGTTTCAAGCTGTGTTTCAAGCAGATTAGTTGGAGGTGAAAGAAAAGAGCAATCTGTCACTAATGATGAGCAGAACCTGTATTTTAGAAACTATGTATGCTTGTTGAACTGGATAGCAAGGGAGCAGATGCTCAATCACAGCTATCCGGCTCTTGCCTTTGGCTTTCTTTAGCATCATTTCTACTTGTTGTCTCACACTTTGCTTTTTGGGATTGGAAGATGGAGGGAAGAGGAGGAGAGGATAGGAAGGAGGAAAAACAAGATCACTACATCAAGACCATGTTGGAAAACAGCTTGTTATAATAGCATGAAAATGTGAAAGATTGGAAGCAGCAGAGAGGCAGTGAAGTCTAGACCTTCTTTGCAGAAAGCACTGTGTAAATGCAATGCCTACCTTTGAACTGCTCTTCTCCTCAGCCAGCAGTCTGTCTGCGCTAAGCAACTGTATTTGAGCTGGTACTGAAATGAAAAGCATGAAATCTTCTGTCTTCTGTGGTATGGGGCAAGAGCTTGGCAGGCAGAGCCTCTTGGCTATTGCCGTGCTAATGGCTGGAGCTGAGCTAATTCCAGGTAGCTGTGCAGTGAAATTGAGTTTAGCCCTCAGTGTATCCCCACTTACATTTTGGTGCCTATAGAGATGGATGGAGGACCTGCTGCAACAGTGACTGTGCATGACAAAAGTCTTGTGCTCCTGGGAGACACTGATGGCAAAGTTTTATTTATAATTATTTTTTTGTGTGTGTTTGCTTTTTTACCCCCACGAGCTCATTGATCATCATACTGCTCTCATTCACTACTTTCAGTTCACTGTGCTTAGGTCTTCAGCAGAGCAGTCAGTTCAAAGGGGCTGCAGAGGTGAAAGCTTGTCAATGAGATAAATGAAAGTTGGGAATCCATTTTAGTTCTGTCATCAGAAGTGCTCTAATATAGATAACTTTCTGACTGCTGAGGACCTGGTCAAATGAAGAGCACCCTACAACAGCTCTTACAGTCTCAAGAGGTGAGTAGAAAGATGATCCTAATTTACAACATAACAGGCTCAGCAATAGTCGCCAGCCTCATGCACAGAAATACAACCTTAGTTATGATGAAGTTACAGCTTTGAAGGATATGAAATTACCAAAATCTGTTAATAAGAGAAAGCACCAACCTTTCACAGTCAGACACAATGATCTTAAAAGTCTTTTCCAACCTAAACAATTGCGTGATTCTATGATTCGATGTGCGAGGGTGTTGAAGTCAGCACCTTGTCTGTGGCAACGTGTGCAATTGGCAGTGTCCTTTGTGTGGACATGTGTGTGTGCATTGCTGGGTTACACTATTGGCCAACCCTGCAATCTGGAAAGCAGCAGCCGTGTCCATCAGCCTTTGACAGCAAGACTCTCGCTGGGCTCCAGCAGCCAAGCAAGAGGAGTCATCAGGGTTGAAGCCTGCTGTATACCCCTGAAGTATGCTTACAACTAAACCTGAAGAGTGAGTTCACCAAAAGGAACTCTGGAACTGGTGTTTTCCCACAGAAAAACTAGACTGTGCAATTTTCTTGTTCCTCCCTTTTACTTTATGTCCTTGTTCTGTAATACATTTTCACCCTTTGTTTCTTTATTGCTGATCAGCTCCATAGAGGAACTACCATGGGCCTCCTTGGACAAGCGCCTTGCATGTTAAAGTCTTACACATCAGCAGATACTGAGTTCTCTTTTTCTTGCTTCTCTTTCTCTTTTTCCTCTCTTTTTCTTCTGCTGTGTCAAAAGCAATAGAACAGCATTCTGGAAAATTATTTTCACAGAAAAAAAATCAACAGCAAAAAGCCCAAAGCACCAAACTGAAGAGAGACAAATCGCAGGGACACCTTAACTGCGAAGTGCTAAGACAAAGCAAAGAAGCTCATTAGACCCATTTGAGTCAATATCAGTGTACAGAAATCCAGATCAGGACAGCATCAGATTGCCATTGCTGAATAGGAGGGATGGACAGGGGGCATGGATCATCTTTATATAGAGATTGCTGAGGCATAACATGGGGCAGGAAATATTAGGGTTTGCCAGTCTTGGGTCTAAAGTAATGAGCTTGAATGATCCTGCTAGCCAGGAGGATTGTGGGATCAGGGGATAATTCTGTTTGGAAGTGATCTCTGAACTCCATCATGTCCAATCTGCTACTCAAAACTGGGATAAAAATGAAGTCAGGTATGGTTGCTCAGGGCTTTATCTAGTCATGTCTTGAAAAAGCCCTGAGGATGGAGACTACCCAGCTTCCCTGGGTAACGTGATCCCAACTTTTACTGTCTTTATCATGAAAAAGTTTCTCCTTTCATCAGCTGGAAACTCCCTTGCTTCAGTTCAAGCCCGGCACTTTCTCATCCTTCCACTGGATGCAGTGTTCTAGATGCTGTCTAAGAAGTACTAAGTAGAAGGGGATAATAATTTCCATTAATCTACTGGCTAGGTTCCTATTAATACAGCCCAGGATGCTGCTGGCTGCCTTTGCTGCCGGGGCAGACTTGATTCTTGTTCAGCTTTCTGCCTACAAGGACCACCATTTCTTTTTGAGCAGAGTTGCTCCACAGGCAGTCAGTCCCCAGCACGTGTCACTGCGAGAGGGTCAGGGGCTTCCTTCTGAGATGCAGGACTTTATATTTGTTCATGTCAGATATCATAGGGATCCTGCCAGCCCATTCCACCAGGCCTATCGAGACCCCTGGTGTCGAGTGTTGTTGTAAGTGAACTTGTTTAACAAGAACTCCATCACCTCCTCCAGCATGTGTCTTTCAGCCATAAATATATGGGGGCTGCAAGCCTTCATCTGATGGGCCCAAGGAGAAGTGTCCTAGTGAATACGCAACCAAAAATGTGATATCCATGGAGCTGGGAAAAGGGCAGGCCAAGAAGGGCCTGTACGCCAAGAGAGGAGGGAGAATGTGCAAGAAACAGTGTCAGCAGTCTATTGTTCTGTGCCATGGGTGACCTTTCCTTTTAATGCTAAATAATCATTAATTAAAATGCCTGAATTGTTTAAGCAGAAGGTGAAATTTTGCTGGTCTATGGAGTGACAAACATAAAGGTACAGGTTGGCAGCACAGTAGGCTGCTGAAAGAGCACCCCTTTATACTCTTCAAACCTGTCATTCGTCCATAGTTATTAGGAACATGTAGGGAGTTCCTCAAACTGGTATAATCGTTAGTAATAAGCCACCAGGGGAAAGATATCTGAGCCATGAAGTCAAAAAGCATGTTTTTTGTGGAAGTCTTCTCTCAACACCTTCTTCTTCTAGGATAAATCTTCCTTCTCATATGCAACACATGTGCAAGACTTCCAAAGGTTTTAACACTAAAGCTAATGAAAAGTAAGATTTGGTAAGGTTAGCATGTGAAAAATCCAATTGTTGAAAATTGACAGCATTGTATAAATAAGATCCTGCGTTACTTATGTCTACATCCAGAGTTGTATACGTGTTAGTATGGTAACGTCACTGTGCTAGGAGGGGCTGATTTACAACAGGGCTAACTAAATCAGGTGCAGCCTTATACTGGCACCTTCCTATTTAGGCTCCATAGCAGTTTTTTTGCACCACGTTGCACTGCCATGTAGAAGCAAACTCATTGGCAGCACTGAGGCCAGAGTGGCAAATTGTGCATGCTCACTAGCCTGGAGGACTCCCTGAGTTATCAGAGTGCCTCTCTTGGTATCTTAGCAGGGGAACTCTTGGATGTGTCTAGCCTGTAAAGCCTGTAAAGCATCCTGCAGATAACCTGTCCTCATAAAGATGGGAAAAAGCATTAATATTTCCCAGGTAGGACCAACCACAGGACAAGATCAGGCTTATTTAGCTCACACTAAATGTAAAACTTAGGCTCAAGGTCAGATGCTCTCTGTCAGGAAACTAAATGACAAGTAGGCATACCTGATTTTGCTCCTCAGACAACCAATACTTCCCAGCCTAATAGGTGAATACATGATGCATGATAACTGAAACAATATATTCTTGGCAACAAGGTCAGATTTGACAATTTGAATGATCCCACCAGTTACAAAAGAAAGTGTCATGAGGTTGGAATGAAGC
This sequence comes from Psittacus erithacus, assembly GCA_009867235.2. Taxonomy (NCBI): domain Eukaryota; kingdom Metazoa; phylum Chordata; class Aves; order Psittaciformes; family Psittacidae; genus Psittacus; species Psittacus erithacus. Next base: position 146,376 of record WYDI02141429.1, on the reverse strand, counting down.
TATGTTTTTCCACAACGTGTTTGGCAAATATTGGTAAATGAGAGGGGTCTCAAGACAGAAGAGCTGGTCTTGAGAGCAGCAGCATTCACACCAAAGCTTCCTGTCTGTCTTAAAAGAACTCTGGTTTCCTGGGCATCCCACTTTTTAAGGAAGAGAGATTGCAGAGGAGCATGATCATAAGATATTATGTATTACCTAATGTGTACATTATATATTACATATTTTATATTGCATGTTCTATATTATAAAGTGAATAGCTATATCATGCATTATCTATCGTATCTATATCATATACCTATATCATATATTATCTACCTGTTATCTGTTGTGAACTGTGGCAATGGGTTGAGGATGAGTGTAGGTTTTGGCTGGCTTCCTTCCTCCAGACTCTCCCCACACAGCGGAGAGGAAACTAAGCAGGCTGAAAGATTGACTGAAATGTGGTATTTCTGCAGGACACGTGGCCCATATATTTGCAAGCTGCATAAGGTTGTTTTTGCTGGAGTTGCTAGAAGACAAAATGAATGGTGAAGGCTAATGGCACCTGTGCAGTGTGAACATACCAGTGGTGATCAGGAGGCCTGAGAAGGCTCACAGTGTAGGTAGAGAAGACATCACAGCCTGAGACACAATCCTGAATCTAAAAATTCCAATGTAAACATATATAGACAGAAATAAATGCATAACCATCGTTATACCCAGTGTAGAAAGGCTCAGATATAAGGGTACAGAAGGCCATGAGAACATCCTGCCTCCATTTGTGTCCAGCAACTTGGCCAAACAATATCCTAGTAGTCCTTCTACAATATCCTATCTGTCCTTCTACCTAGGGAGAAATACACACACCCATGCACCGATTTCTCCTGGAAAACCCTTCTCTGCTCCAGCCTTTTTTTTTTCCAGGACACCTGTGATCTCATTCTGCAAGGTGTTAGCACACCACAGGCACCAGCATAGCAGCTATTCTCTTGATTTGCAGGTAGGTGTTGCTGTCAAGGTCAAGTGACAACAAAAATGGGGGGGAAATGTGAAGAGCATCCACACTGAGAAGAAATTAATTGCTTGTGAAATTATCTGCCTTCTGAAGCTAATGATGTCCTCTTGTTGAAAGCATGGAAGGGGGTGGCCAGAGCTTGAAAAACATTAAATCCTGCTGGCATGCCCATGGGAACTGCAGTGGTCTCACTTGCCTATCCCCTGCAGAGCAGGTTCTCCAGCCAGTAGGTGGCCAAAACATGTCTTATTGTGTGCCATAACCTGAAATGTCTTTGGTATTTATATTACAATATAGTTGAGCAAGAAGAGAGCCTGAAGTTAGGATGAAAGAGCTAGAAGCAAGTGGGACTGTTGTTCACCAACAGCTACTGCCATTTGACTCCACAGGTCCCCCCAGGCATGACGAAGAAGGTGATGAAGAAGCTGTGTCCCTCTTCAAGCACAGGGGTGAGAATACAGCATATCTCCTTTTTTTTAAGTGATAAGAATAGTAAATGAAAACGGTAGACTAAGGTTTGATACACATCTGTCTGGTCTCCTTCCCAGAACAACTGCTAGCCCTCCCTTAGAGCTTTTGTCTTGCTCTCAATGCAACTGCAGTTCCTTTCATGTAGAGTCCTGTGCTGACATCTGACTGGCATGAGCAAGGTAGAGGTGACCGGATTCCATTTCTCTATGTTTGTACAGATCTTCAGGCAGTCAGATATTTCAACACTGAATGACACTGGATTATACTGTGATTTACATACGGTTCCTGGGTTTTCCAAAGAAGCTAGAACCCTTTTGTAAAATCCCTTACTGTCTCTGTAGGCTGACATGTACAGACACAAAGTTTCGAGAGATGAAAAGCTCATGCAATGGGTTGTAAAGGTAAATTTCATCATCCGGAACTAGATTTGTTTCGTTTTTCCTTTTTCTGAAACACTCAGAACTGTGCTGAATGATTCACAGCCCACATGAATCATTCCATACGACAGCAAGTTTTCATTAATGACTAAACAACATCGTGAAAAGGCAAGGATGACCTCTTGACAGATGTTTTGTTTGCAGATGCTTTCACAGCCTCATCAATCTTTGCTGTTTCAATGTTATTTTCCTATTAGGGACCACAATAAGTCAGTTCTCATTCTACAAATGAGACCTGCAAATAGATGATAGGCAAGTGGGGGAATTTGTACAACTTGACTTTCATTTAGAGTACTGTCATTTACTATGGCAAGTTTTAGACTGAACTATATATCACATAATTACCATTTTTGTTGTCTTTGAAGTTTACCCTATTATATTGGCTGCAAAGTAATACAAAAATTCCTCAAACTAAACTGTTCATGTATCAAGGTGATAAAGAAGTTCCACCCTGTTCTTTATGAGACTTTGATTGATCTTCACCTGAACAGTACAGATAAGTTTTGTATGGAACAGCTGGGTACATCTTCCTTCATCCTGAGCCACACAGACTCAGAAGTGAGACAGGAATTATAAAGGCCACAGTAAACCATAATAAAACCCTTCATCATATCTTAGCAGAGCTCAAATACATCAGATCAATGTTTTCTCTCCCTCTCCTCCTTCGAGCATGCAGAAATAATAACTGAACTTACACTGATGATGTCTGGAATCCCCAAATAGCCCCTAGGAGGTTGTGACAAACACAAAAGAAATCCTTCCCTTTTTATTACCTTTTTACCTTTCCCCTCAGTTTGGGCTTTTGCACAGCACTGTTGTAGTGACATCCAAACTTCAGATGAGCTCACTTCACTCTCAGTAGCAGCCTAAACATACAGCAGCAGAAACCCTATTTGAGTAAGACCATATGGAATCTTGCGGACACTACCCGCTAGCTTAAGAAATACCATTGTGTAAACCTTTGTACTACACACCATGTGTGAGAAATCCTCAGTGTGTCATAGAATCATAGAATTGTAGAATGGTTTGGGTTGGAAAGGATCTTAAGATCATCCAGTTCCAACCCCCTGTCATGGGCACCGACACCTCACATTAAACCATGCCACCCAAGGCTCTGTCCAATCTGGCCTTGAACACTGCCGGCGATGGAGCATTTACCATTTCTCTGAGCAACCTGTGCCAGTGCCTCATCACCCTCACAGGGAAGAGCTTCTGCCTCATACCTAACCTGAACTTCCCCTGTTTAAGTTGAAACCCATTCCCCCTTGTCCTGTTGCTGCAGTCCCTCACAAAAAGTCCTCTCCAGCACCCTCGTAGCTCCTTTTAGCTGGGGAATCTCCATCCTTGGAGTTGTTCGGAAATCACCTGGAGAAGGCCCTGAGTAATCCAATCATGTTTGGAGGTAGCTCTGCTGTGAACAAGGGCTCGGAGGCTTGGACGAGAGATGTCCTTTCCAGCCTAAATCTTTCTGTCAGTAATTCTAAGAAAGATTAAGAAGCGTTATTGCTCTGTGGCAAATTCGATCCTGTGTTCAATTAGTATAAAAAAGTTTCATCATCATTTCAAGTCACACGTACAATAACTTGGGGATTACTGTTTTAACCTTTATAAAGTCAATTTCCCTCCCAGTTCCTCCACAGGCTCTCACTTGCTATCTTATCAAATGTAATCCACAGGCTCCATTTAGCGGTCAGAGTCCATCACCAACTTTACTTTCTTTTCCTCCTACTGAAAAGCTTTCAAGAATCCCATGCTGTATTTTTTGACCTGACACTCTCACCATTTCTTTATATTCTGTCACTTGAACCAAAAACCAGCTCTGCAATAGCAGGTGCAAAGTTTCCAACACATCCCCATCCATATCGCACTTTAAAGCTTTCCTTTTCTGTGACATCTGTGAGGAGCCCACAGGATTTAGTGCTCGAGGGCTGATACCGGCCTACGGCCCTGTTCTGTGCCTCACTTAACTTCCCATATTTAGCTCTTGACCTCAGAAAGTGTTGTGGGATTACACTCCTATCTAGTGCAGAGGTAGCTGTGTCTATGAAATGCCAATGAGAGGTTTATAGTTATAGAAACATTTGGGTTGAAGGGACCTCTAAGGTTTTCTACTTTAAGCCCCTGCTCATGGCAGGATGGTGAAATCCATGTAAGAGCTCTAAAAACATCACAGCTTCTTCCAGCAATAATTCTAGTGGTTCTGTCCAGCAGGGAAACAAAGGACAGGTTCCTTCCTTCCTCTTTTTGTGTTTGAAGACTATACTCAACTCTTCTTATTAACTCCTTTAGGCTAAACAGACTCAACTGTGTCAACCATTCCTTATGTTTTTAAAAAGCCCTACCTTTGCTGTGGCCTTCTTCAGACATATCTGTCTTCTTTGATACCAAAAATAATATGGAAACAGGAATTGCCAAGGGAAGAGAAGGTGCGTTATCCTGGCATTTGGTAGCTCAAGAGGGAGAGAAATGAAGAACAACGATGGCCATGTGTTTTCCATGTGTTGGAAAGGTGTTTGTGTTGAAAAGGGAGCTCAGTGATGTCTGGGAGCAGATTTCTTGTAAGATCAAATGCTTGAAAGACTAGAACAAAGAACTATGTCTAAATGGGATTGGGAGAATTCATGATACATTTTTATTCACAAGCTTTCACTACAGAAGTTAGTACCTAAAACCAGTGAACAGAGAGATGATGAAAGTGTTGGATATAAAACTAGAGGAGAGAGAGCATTGTTGGAGTGGAAGTTTGTTACTGTAGAACTATGAACACGTTTCCTGCAATGGGCTGAGGTAATGGGAAATGTTGGGAAAGTGGCTAAAACTGTGTTGGTGGGTGGGAAAAAGGAGAACAATGGCTGCGGGAAGCCCCGAAGAGCTGACAAAGGCAGCAAGCTTCACCACAGATAACACAGCTTCAGCTGGGCATCACATAATGGTCCTCAGCTACGTGAGGTGTCACTGCAAGAGAGGAATGGCAACCAGGCAGCCTCACAGCTGCCTCTGCAGGGCAGGGACTATAACAGAGACAGCAGTTTGGGAATTAAGTATTGTTTACCTGCCTTTTTGGACTTCTCTCTTCTTCCTTTGACGACAACATAGGTCACTAGGGCAAGTGCTTCATACAGGCACGGGAAATCAGCTACCTGACATGTAGCCTTGCTGATGTGACAGAAATCTCTCCCTCCCTCTGTCCATCCCTTCTTCGCTAAATGTTTTCAACACTTGCTTAGACACAGCAAGTGACAGTAATTCTAGAACCTTTTGCAAGTAGCTTAAACCTTTCTGAAGAGAAATATAGCCTGTTTCTGATATCCCTGAGGAAAAACAAATCCCTTTAACTGGGTTTTGACAGGTTAATAGTAAGTAATACATTTGGCCATTTTTATCTTCTACTTAAAAGGAGAAATAAGCCCAGAGCACCAATTCAGGTGCAGTTTCTACACCCATTAAGAGCCAAAAGATTAACTGAATGCTCCTATGTTACATCCGAAACTGATACATTACAATAAACTTCAGATCATAGTGTCAGAAACTAGAAAATTACATCAGCAAGTATGTACTTGCATCTTTATTTGTTCCCATTGTACATATGAAACCATTCCATAATCTTATTCTTTTCTTTTTTCCCCACAATGCTTCACTGCCTTTTGGTGCTGTTTACTCTGTGCCTAATAAGCAGTTATAAAAGCAGGGTTTTTTGTATCTTTTAATACCACAACCATATGCCATCCAACTTTAGCTGTAATGATTTTAAAGCTTTACCAGAGACATACTGGGGTCTACACATCCCTACACTTCAGTATAGGATTGACTTCCTCCTCAGTCATCCATAGATAGCATAAACACTTAAATGTTCATTTTGCTGATACTTGGAGCTTTCGAGACTCTCTTTGCTGATATACAGCATTTCTAAGGGTATTACTTAGTAAAATGGAACTGCTGCAGAGGTGAAAAGAGTAATAATGAAACTGAAATAAGCTGACTTGAAATGAGGGCAAAGTTCACTATTGCTAAACTTACACATTCTAGAGTCACGGAGTCATGGAATGGTTAGGACTGGTTGTTGTTCAATGGCAGCATATAAACCCACTCTATTCTAGGCTGGTTTAGTCACTCTTCCTCTCATTGGTGCGCTCCTTCTCCCTTTTCTTACCAGATGGTGGGCACCATGGTCCAGGAAGAGCCTTCCCCTTTCCAGGAGCATTGAACTGTAGGGTGAGCTCACAAAACCATGCTGTAAGGTGTGATTTGCCAGTACAGCAAAGCTGATTTCACATACAGCTGCTGCTGAAAGTGAAATCCTGGTTTTCTCCTCCAAACCCCAGAACACAAATTTCAATTGCGCTGCTTCCAGACACATGTATTTTTGTGCTAGCTTAGTTCTGTGACCTGGCATACCATGAGCTCAGCCCAGTGCCAGTGACAGAGATGCAGGAGGAGGATTTGGCTGCAGCTTGTGTACAAGCTGCCTGTTGTGGAAGGGGTGAACTCTCCCTTCCCAGCTCCCCATCCTCTCCAGTAACATCCTGCCTGATAGAACAGGGGTCCTTTGAAGCATCCTACAGCAGAGAACTTTATAACAGTGACCTTGAAAGAAGCTCATGTCTAATGACAATCTAGAGCAGCACCAGCCCTGTAACTACATACTCTGCACAACTATATACTTTCTTTCTGGGAGCTGTGGTGTATGAAAAGCTTGCTTGTACTCCCTGCCTCCTTGGCTCCTCTCAGTGTATGGCCAGTCTGCCCATACCCGAAGTACATTTGAGACCTACTGCTACTGAGGTTATGGGCATTTGATTTGTTTGCTCCAATAATCACTAAATCTTCTCTGAGTCCTTGTAAAATCCAAGTAGATTCAGCCCAGCTATGAGGAGAGGGCACTATGCTGAAGACCTCCAGAGTTCCCAATCCACCTCCATCCTTCTGTGAAGCTGAGCAGTCACTCAGTTGCATTCACTGCCAGTACTGCTTGTTCATTATTTTACACAGTCGTTACTACTCATCACACTGTTGCTTCGTTTTCAAATCTGGAGATGGCTAAGGCAAAGTAAGCCTTGATGGGATGTCTCTTCTTGCTGCTGGGGGTATTTGCAGGATCTGGATTATTCCTGAACTAGTGAAAATTCCATTGTCTCCTCCCGCTTCAGTGCAGCTCAGCAGTGTGCTGGCCAATTGATGCCTGAAAATAAAGCCAGAGTAAACCTGCAATATGAAAATAAGCGAAACTGTCATCACTGCAGCTCTGTCAGAGCCTCCTTTGCCCGCTTTACCAGATCTGCATCCCTGTGGCTGCTCACATGGGCATAGGTGAGAAGAGGGAAAGTGAACTTAAAATCTTAAATGCCACTTCTGTCACTTGGATATCTCACATAGAAACACTTTGGCAAACTAAGGTTGTGTGCTAGATCTGCTTCCCAGGTAAGCACAAATGTAAACTGCAGCATCTGTAAAGAAAAAAGCTAAACACATACACACACACACACACACAGCCCCCATGCTTCCACAACTAGTTCCACTTTATTCACTCTAGCTTGGTAATATATAGCACACAGATATGGGTCTGAGCTACAAAGCCAAACAGAAACCACATCAATCACAGTGACTCTTTTCAGTTACTATAAATCCCATTCTAGAAACAATCACTTCCCAGGAGGTTTTCCAGCCTGAACTTGCACTCATGCACACAAACACTCGTAGGCTTGACCAGCGCGGGCTATCAGCAATTATTCTTTTTCTTTAATTACCACAGAAGGTATAGGAGGGCTTGCAGTTCCCACAGTAAACTGCAACGAGCAAACCAGTTCTACAGGCCACGTGTCAAAACCATTTTGATTGATTTGTTACTGTATTTCAGCTGGCTTCTGGAGAATAGAGACAAGAATCAGAGCTCTAGGGTTTAACACGATGCTTGCTATTCAATAAGCTTTGGAAACAGAGCAATGAGATAGCTGGGTTTGGGAAAAGCAAAACCAAAACGAAATAGCTAATGACTTTTGAGGTTCTTATCGGCCACTTCTCAGTTCCGTGGAAAGGGGTGTTTCGCAACACTGTGCAAGACATAAATGTAGGCAAGCGAGCTACCTCTCACAAAGAGCAGCACCGGCCTGAACGAAGGAAGTGCCATCAACTCCCCCTATCCAAGAAGCAAACATCAAGGTGAGATGCACACTTTTTACATTAAAACTTTCAATGGCTTCTTGGGCAGCTACTGTGAAATGCAACTGCAGAGAAAAAAGTTTAAGTGTTGGGATGAGAGCTGCAGCATGTATGGGGGACTCCAATGTCTGTATTTGCAGAAACTTAACACATCTTTGAGGTGATGAGAAAATGCAGGATAAAAATACCTTACAAAGGGAGAGGGTGGAGAACGACATTGCTACAAAATTCCAAGGGGTGAAAGTGAGAATATTTTACCAATGAATCCTGGGCACAAGGATCCTGTTGGATGATGATGAACATTATTATTCCTTTTTCTACAGGCAGAAGGTCCTTAGTCCAGTGCTCAGTCGATCAATAAATTAAAGTGTGGGTAACCACAGCCTCCATAAATTATAATTGTGAAAAAATGTTTCAATGTTTTCAATCACATAGTAAGACTTTTTTTTAAAGAGAGATTATTTTCTTGTTTTTAACGTTGATTTTGTTGCTCAGGTCTTGCAATTTTAATATGACTTTTATTCTTACTAGGGAAGATCTGATCTTCTTCCATCTCTTCCTAGAATCAACTACAGTAACTGTTTCTTTCCCTCAGATATATTTGTCCTATAAACCTAAACCTTTGCTTCAGTGACTGTTAAGTGATTTAGAAAGGGAGCTGTTACCTTAACTGGCCGCTCATTTCTGTTCCTGCAGCTGTTACTAACAAATAGTGTGGTTCTTTATCTGATTCCAGACAAATCTGTGTGGAATTAGACATGAGTATTTGTAACAGTGCTACAGAGAGGCATTTAGAACCTGAAATGTAGTCTGACTCAAAGAGCTGATGCTTTGAACCTGGTTGCCTCTCAACTTACGTCAAGAGAAGGAATCTCTTCATTTCAATAGTTTCATATGAAAAGAACAAAATTATTTCAGTAAGTCTAAAAGTTCAGTTCTGGCCTTAGCAAAATAAAGGGGTTTTTTCCTGTTTACAGTACAAAATGCACTTTCATTTAGAAACTAATTGAATATCTCATTAATTCTTTACTTGTGATATTATGCAGATTATGAAATCTAGTCCAAACAATGAACATCAATTGCTAAAACAGCTCTCAAATGCAGTGTCAATTATCAACTGAAAGATTTAGCACCAATTCTAGATTTTTTTTCATCATTGTTTGGGATAGAGATAAGATATTGAACTAACTGCTTAGAGGTCCCTTGCACATGCACATAAACCGAGTTGGTACACAACTAAATAAAACTGGGCAGTTTTGGTGTACCTATTGCATTTTACTTCTTATTCCAAATTCAAATCTCTGTCATGCCCTCACACTTTTCAGTGCTGCTATATTTATCCTCTAAAAATGTTTTGCTTTTCCATTTCTCCCCCTTTTCTTCTCCAGCATTTTGCGTCTGATGCAAAAAGGCTTCTTACAAGCATGATTTGTTTCCAATCTCGCTTTTCTGCAGGTTGTCATCAAGCTCCTGAAGCAAGAAAACTGGTCTACAGAAGTCCTACTGCACGAGTAGGAAGATGGGAAAAATCACCGTTTATGAGCATGCCAACTTCCAGGGTTATTCCAAAGAATTCACCAGTGACATTGCCAATCTAAAAGATGTAGATTGGAATGATTGTATCTCTTCAGCGATAGTAACTGGCCAGCCTTGGGTGGCTTATGAGCACTGCAATTATACAGGCCAGTTACAGGTATTAGAGGAGGGAGCACATAGCTTTGTTGGTCATAAGATGAATGATAAGATCACTTCTCTGCAGATGATCACTGAAAGTCTGCACAACCCCCAGATCACTCTCTATGAAGATGTCAATTATCAAGGGAAGTGCAGGGTGATAACAGAACCAACCAATCTAAGTAGAGGACATGATGATAAAACCATGTCTTCTCACAAAGTGCAGAGAGGTGCCTGGCTGCTGTGTGAAAACAGCGATGAGAGTGGCTTTTGTTACATTGCGCGAGAACATGAACACCTTCCACATTATGGGGCCATCAATTTCAATGACAAGCTTTCGTTCCTGCGTCCCCTTCTTCCCGGCAAGAGCTATTAGACTGCAAATCCTACAGTGCTGAGGGAAGCAGCAGCGCCAGCAAGAAATCTGAGACCTAGATCTCTGTCTTATGCTTGTATTGCTTTTTATAGAGCTTTCACATCCTGTGTCACAGGAACACTGAATGGGAAAGCTCTCTTTACACACTGCACTGCTGATCTGTGTTTCTCAACCCTGCCTTGCATTGCTCTCCCTCCCCATAATCCCCGTGAATGGAAAAGCTATTGTATTTTGTCAAATTAAAGAGACTCAAAGACAAGAGATATCCAGGAGTGTTCAACCTACTGCACCTGCAGCTGGTATTCTGATGTCCTGCACTACTTAATGTAAAAGCATTACATGTTGCTTCTGTTGCTAGATGCATAAACAAAATATGACCATATAACCAGAATCACTCACATTGTAGTTTGTTTTACAATGCTCTTTCTTTACCAAAGCCCAGCATTCTGTCCAACCTGGCCTTGAACACAGCCAGGGATGGGGCAGCCACAGCTTCTCTGGGCAACCTGCGACCACCACCCTCGCAGTAAACAACTTCCTTGTATATACCTGACCTCCCCCTGTTTAAGTTTGAACCCATCACCCCTTATCCTATCACTACAGTCCCTGATGAAGAATCCCTCTCCAGCATCCTTGTAGGCGCCCTTCAGATACTGGAAGCTGCTCTGAGGTCTCCACACAGCTTCTCTTCTCTAAGCTGAACAGCCCCAGCTTTCTCAGCCTGTCCTCATACAGGAGGTGCTCCAGCCCCTTACTCTAGGGACGTCCTCTGGACTTGCTCCAACAGCTCCAGGTCCTTCTTATGATGAGGACTCCAGAACTGCACACAGTGCTGCAAGTGAGATCTCATGAGACCAGAGTAGAGGGGCAGAATCACCTCCTTCCAGCTGCTGGTCACACTCCTTCTGAAGTGGCCCAGGACACAATTGGTTTCTGGGCTCAAGTGCATACTGCAGCTGACTCATGTTCAGTTTCTCATGGACCAGTACCCCCAAATCCTTCTCCCACAGCTGCTCTGAATCAGTTCTGGGCCTGGGATTTCTCCAACCCAAGAGCAGGATCTTGCGCTTCTCATTGATGAACTTCATGAGATTGGCACTGGCCACTTCTTAAGTGTGTCAAGGTCACACTTCAACTAAGACAACTTCAAACTATTTGCATTTGGAATATGCAAAGGCTTTCTTGCAGCTGTGGGTTCACTAGCTAGTTCAAGAGCTGTTTTGCCATACACACATTTACCTGAAGAGCACAGAGTTGCAGTTCTGCATTAAGGCTGTCTAACGGCAGCTGCACTCTGAGATGCATATGATGCCAGCTGTGATGCAGCTCTGCATTGCAATGTTTATCTAGCTGTGTGATGGGCTCCTGTCTGCCATGATTTTCTTGTATTTATAGCTAAAAATTAAATGCAGAACGTGCTGGGCTTTGTTCCCATTTTGAAATAAGCACTGCAGGCTGTGCTGACATGGCAGTCACTTGTGTTCCTCAGCTAGGCTTATGTGGGCAGATGCAATGGTGATAAGCTCAGGCTCCATGTGTTTTAGGACACTTCTTACTGTTTTACAGCCCTTTTCAGCTTTCCTTGCTCTACTCACCAAAGATCTTCTTTTAATGGGATTGCAAAATTCAATTCCAAGAACATGGAGCATTCTCCCTACTCTAGGCCAAAATAACTTGAAAACACTGACCTCTCCAGATAAAGCCAGCTCGGTCCAAAGAAAACAGTGTATTGGAAGGGGGAAAGCAAACACTAGCATGTCCTAAGGTGGTCTGTAGCACTGGTATCAGTGGGTATGCAGTATTCTCAGCCTCCTCAGTAAGATAAATCAGACTGTACAGAGCTTTGTATTGTCACCACTGGTGTTCATGCAGAAGGCCCAAGAGCAGTGTTTTGCTCAATATATAACAGAACAAGTTCAGGCACATTTGGGTAACTGCAGAACATAACACTTGGGCTCAAGGTCAGATCTTGTCTACCCAGAAACAAGGTGATGATTACACATTAGCCACTTACCTTATTTCGTAATAATGCCAGGTTGCATTGCTGATTTTCTATAGGTTCTTTGGAAAACTTTCCTGGGGCTAACTTGGCTCTCAGTTCATGGCTGGGCTTGATGCATTGACAGATCATGCCCCTTGACAGATAGAGCACCAGATGCACCACAGACCCTCAGAGGCATCCTAGTTTCACAGCAACACATTTGGCTGGGAAAGCTTTTCCAACTCCCCACACTCACATGGTCAGTAAATTTATATGACATTTAACTCCTCACATATCAGCAGGTTGTGCTCCTAACCCTTTCAGTGGCTTGGTCCAAGCATGACAGTCACTGGCCTGCCCCTGACTCAACACTAGGTGTCACTTCTGCTTAAGAAATTCACCAGAGAACCCGAAAAGTTTACAAAGAAAAACCTACCCATCAGATTTGCAGTGGGTTTCTTGTACCTACAGCTTGTCCTAAAGACATAGACAGAGTCTTACAATTCATGTATCTCATGCCAGGCATCCAAAACCATCTGAAAATACAGACTTAGCAGGGGACTGATTAGGGACCTCCAAACATTCCTCATTGCCTTAACTTTTCTGTGAATCAAAACCATTCACTACCTGCTACCGGCTCCCACTGTACAACAGGGCATAGCAACAGAAGATGTGGACGTGGATGTGGCTGGAAATGCAAACTAGGATCAAGATACTTACAGAGCCCCAGTGCAAGCCTGGTTTGGAGGTTGCCAGAGACAAAGTTGTAGCAGGCAGGCAAAAGGTGTGAACTGGAACCAGAATGCAGACACCATCAGCCAGCTGCTGCTCCCTGAAGCAACAGCTCATTTCCAAAGATGATTCTTAACAGGACATGGTCTGCACAAAGGCTGCTCAATCTTCACTCAGCCCTAGGACACTAAACAGAAACTAGTGTGTAGATGAAGACCTGGCCTCAGCAAAAGTAGGACAAATGCTGTGAGATCTACTTTAAATGCAGAAGGGAGGCAAGAAAGTGAGAACGACTTACAGGGAAAGGGTACAAATGGTGACAGCCCACTCTAGCTGCAGGGACAGGAGGGGATGTATGACAGGGAAGAACATCAAGCACAAAGTCAGGAGATCAAACCAAATGGCAGTGGGAATTGAGACAACCAGGAAGCCAAGGAGAGGAGAAGCCTTAACAGCACTTGATGAGAAAAAAGGAAAACCAAGCAGTGATAATGGGAGGGTGATAGAGGAATGTGGTGCAGCAAAGAAGCAAAGGAAATCACTGGTGAAAAGGACAGCAGAGAATGAGGGAAGGGACAGCAGGTGAGGAGCAGCACAGGCATTCATGTTTTGTTTTGCTGAGCAGAGAACCTGACAGAGGGACAGAGATCAGTAAAAATGAAAAGGCACATCTCTGACCTGCAGTGCATGTGAGCAGAACACAGAAGCAGCGTCGCCCTTCCTTTTAGACAGCACAAGCAGCAAATCATTTTGCATGCATTGCAGCAATTCCTGAACAGCGCACATAGGTTTCAGTCCACAGAGCTGGACAGGAGACACAGAGGAAGCTGGAGCTCTGAAAACATACAGCAAGAACCAGTCTCTGCACACAGCTGCTCCTGATTATTACAGTAGTGAGAGGAAAACAAGGATGTAAAGTAGAGGCATGAAAAAACAAGTGCCTGGTGGGAAAAGAAGAGTAAGTGCACCCTGCCTAGGTCCTGGTCTTAACCAGCACAGCAGTCAGGGTTCTCAAAGAGGTGACAAAATATACCACAACCTCCCTCTCACTGCAGATGGCTAAAAACCGCAACAAACAAAAAGCTTAGGCTTCACTGACCCTTAAGCCTAAGCAAGAAAAACATTTTACGGTACAGGGAAGCTCTTGTGCTGACTCACAGAACTGAAGCCTGAGGCTACAGCAAAATGAGGTCCTTTAACCTTCACTTGCATATGAGCTAACAATAAAAACCTGGGTCAAAAGGAAAGATGCAAACAGAGAGACTCTGATCTGTCTTTTGAAAACCAGTGGGTTTATACCCCAGAGAGCTATACTACTCATTGCATGCAGCTCCAACAGAGACACAGAAAAAGACATCATTTAAGCAATTTTAATTCTCCCCCCTTTATTATACAAAATACTTTACAATTAAAAAACATTTTTTTTCCCAATAGAATCATATACAGATATTTATAATTAACAAGATTCAGTTACACACAAGATGGGGAACTTCTGCACAAAGGAAAACAATGACATGATAAAGTGAAAATTAAGACTAAACCCTTTCCCCACCATATTCTGGGCAGAGAGATTACATTTTAGACTTTTATTCCTATCACATTCCTCCAGGTCTGAACTCTGGGACCTCCTCTTACCCTGAACAGGGCAAGGGCCTCCACTTGAGTCTGCAGCACAAGCACAATTCTCCGCTCTTAAAAACGTTCAATGAAGACATACAGAAACTAGTATCTGGCTGTACCATGAAGTTACCAGCACGCAGAAAAGGGCACCGCTGCCCACAGTTTTCCCTAGCAACCCACATATATACACATGCAAGCACATAGATGGGGAATCATGCTCAAAACCCAGAAATTTTCACCCTTTCACCAACTGGCAATCCCACCCCACCAAAGCAACTTGCACTGGAGACATATCCAGCAGGTAGTCTCCGCAGGCAGGTCTCATAAGCCAAGCTGGGCATTACTGCAAATGCAGTCTGGAAAAAGGGCTGGATGTTGCAATTTTCCCCACTTTGATCACCTACCTACCAGCAGAGTGTCAGTCAGTCATGGAGGTGATAACATGAACCACTCAGAGATGCACAGGCCACAACAGACAGGCAGGGGAAGTTGCATGCTTCAGCAAGAGGTTCTTTCAAAAACAGTTGTCAGTGATCTGCCCTACCAGAGCAAGGAGATGTGTGAACCCTAGTGAACATTTTCTCTCTAAGAAAGGTCACTGCTGGGCTGGGCCAACCCTGCAGTTGCAGGGGAGCCTATCCCAGAGTCACTGCTGGAGGCCAAATGCCTGAAGCAGTGTGGGAAGATCATGGGCATCAGCTGCCCCATACAGGTCACTTTGCCCCAGCATGGAAAGGGCCATGCGGAGTGTGCTCCAGATGTTGTCAGACATAGCTCCTTGCTGCCCCCGCGGACCTCGGCTCTTCTGCTGCATGTGCAAAGCCTCTAAGAAGTGCTCCACAGCCTCGCTGTCAACATGAGAACATATACATGCTTACTGAAGAAGATGGTACATCTCACACTCCCTCCCCCATTTGCTTCTCAACTACTTCCCCTCCAAAACAGCCTCCTCCTCTTCACCAAATCCTGCCCTGCTCCAGCACCAGAAATTCCCCTTTCCCTCTTAACAGTGACTGAAGTCCAGATGGCTCCTTCTCCAACTGCATCTATATGATGCTTTGTTCTAGGGCAGAGTTACACACTCGCTCTACTCTCCTGTGCCAAGAGAAGGATGCAAGCAGCACAGCACTGCCCGTGTAACCTATCACAGTCTCTCTCATGAACACAAGCACACTTAAGGGTCACGGCAGATCTGCCTATCCTATGCTCACCGGTGGGCACCTAAGTTGATGCAACTGATGCCCAAGTTGTAGCGAGAGCGGATGTATCCTGGCTGGAGTTCCAGTGCTCGACGATATGCAGCCACAGCTTCCTCGCTCCGATTCCCATTGGCCAGGGTGGCACCCAGCTTGTTCCATAGAAGATGGTCCTGGAGAAGGGGGTAGAAAGGGCTGAGAAGCTGGATATTTTTAAGCCCCAAACCAACCCTCCTTTCCCCACGTGCTGTCTTACTCCTTCACTACAAAATATAACTCTCACACAATCAGCACCTCCACCCAAACCTTCATCCATACACCTCCAGGTACCTCCAGTGTCCATACCCCACCATTTCTTACATTGGGGCGCACACTGAGTGCAGCACTGAAGCAATCCACAGCCTTCTCATATTCACCACTAAGGTTGAAAAGGACACCCAGGCCACACTGAACATCAGGATCCACAGCTGAGGGGTTGCTGCGCACAGCTGCTAAGAACAGCTCCTTTACCTCCATGAATAGCGAGCTGGAAAAACACAGAACAAGGATATTGGTGTACTGTGGAGAGAGTTGGCCTTGGGTTGTTCCCTCTGCTCCAGCCTGAAACAGTCCCAGCAATCCAAGAAACCTCTCAATTTGCAACCATAACTCACTCAGACAGCAGGGAACCTAGGACACGCTTGGAAGGCCCCAGGTTTGTCCCTGAGACACTCTCCTCCGGTTCCTTCTCCAACAGGTGGGCATAGTCCGGTTTATGACGTAGCCAGTCCCGGAGGGTCTCACACGCCTGCTTCTGCAAGGACTCATTGGTGAAGCTGACTGCTAAAGCCATAAGTGCTGTGAGGTTCCCAGGCTGCAGTTCCAAGCACCTGCAGGTCAAAAAAAAGCGAATACAGTATTAAATCTGTCTGGGAGACACCCAGACACAGGAGGTAACACCAGACAGAGTACACCACGCTAGCCATATGGTCCTTGTGGCACTAGACAAGGAACCATGCTCAGAAGCTCTTTTGCAACACTCACTGTCTGAGGGCACTGATTGCCAAAAGCTCCTGTTCATTCTCTGCTTGGGTGGTTCCCAGATACTGCCAGGCCTGGAGAAGATAAAGATATACCGAGTCAGACTTCTTCACATCCAGAGAAAAAGGTCAGCTGACAAACCACAAATACTGAGATTTAAATCCACCATAGTATCCCACATTTTTAGAGCAAGACCAAATATATACAAGTATACACATTAGCTGCAGATACAAGTTTCTCTCAAAAGACAAACAGAAATAGACTTTATGGCACACAGGTTCTCAAGTTAAGATCTATCATAAAGCAACTGTTGGCAGTTTTAAACTTTTAAGTCACAGAATATCCACTTTTAACTTCTAACTGTGCCCAAACTGCAGAGGAAGGAGGGAAAAGCAGATTTCTTATTTCCTAAGAACAAAATGGCATAGCAACAGTGCTAATAAATGAGACCTTCAAGGCAGGCAGCTGCATATACTTGTGCAGTGGTCCACTAGCAAGTGATAATCTTAGGGAGTTGACCATGAGACCTGAGAAGTAGAAGCACTGTTATTCTACTGACTCCTCAATCATTGTGTCACCAGTACATGAAAACCACTTCCGTCTCCCGGCAGCTTAAATAGGGACTATTTAGCACTAATTCCAAATTATTTGCTCATTTTATATTAATAATCAACCCCCTTGCTCAAAAACAGGCCAGATAGTTGGCGGGTTTGTCAACATGAAGTACTCCCTATTTGAACATAAGTCACAATATGCAGTATCCACTGTATCAAGGAAATAAATTGTTTCATTAACAAAGACCCAGACACACTGCACAAGCAAGAGGCAATCTATTAATCTCAAATCATAGACTCATAGAATGGTTTGGGTCAGATAACCTTAAGATCATCCAGTTCCAAACCCTCGGCCATGGGCAGGGACGCCTCACACTAGACCATGTCACCCAAGGCTCTGTCCAACCTGAACTTGGAACACTGACAGGGATGGAGCATTTACCACTTCTCTGGGCAGCGTATTCCAGTGTCTCAGCTGATGAGTGATAACTGCATAGAGACCTGCCTACAGAACAGCTGAGATTCAAAGCGAAGTCATGATTTGGACCAAAGCAACCATGACATTTCCTTCAGAGCAATTGTTCAATTTAATTGTCCATTTCCATTGTCTGTTTAATCACTGTACTGTATTTGTGAAGTCCTAACTTCTCCTGTACTTTCTGCAGGAACAACAGAATTCAGAAATGCTTTCACTGCAGCCAGAATTGTCCCAAAATTTATTCCCCTAAGGTTTCAACTACCTCTCCATTATGCTCAGCCTGCAGTTCACACTGCCTATCATAAGAGAATGCCCATTCTAAAGGAGAATTAGCAACACTTTTTGACCACTTTAAAGCTTAAGTAGGTCTCCAAAACCTCTGATTACTTTTCACCTACTCCCAATACCCTAGAAAGTTAGATGCTTGTATGCCCAGAAGCCAAGAATGTCGTTTCAAGAGGTCAATCTCATCTAAGTCTCAGGATTAACATCAGGTATTTCCAGCCATATACAGTTAGCTCTGCTAACTGTATATATGAGCTAACACATGTAGAATTAGCATATATATTTACATATTTTTATTTTTTTATATATATGAATTGGACACACAAGTCAGCATTCCTAGGTCCTCAAGGCAGGCACTCCATTTCCCAATCAATTCTGCACAAGCCAAAGTGCTTTACGGAAGTAAGTATTCACTGAATTAGGAGCTGGAAATTTGTCTTCAGCATAAAAATCATTCTCTGCCCCAGAGCTTCAAACGAAAACTGTGAAGACACCCAAGCCACCTCTCAACCCCTTGGGGTTACACCTTCTCCAGGCAATTAAATGGAAGACCTAGACTAGGAGTCCTGACTAACCAGCTGCTGTAAATTAGTCTTGTAAGCAGTTATCTGCCATAAGCATCTCCAAGCCTGCAATGCCAATAAAGACTACCCCAGAAGCAAGAGATCAGAACTCCTTGTCTTGGCTCCATGCATAGCTTCATGTACTCCTAAGATTTTACACAGCTCTGGGACAGAGCCCTTGAGCTTTCTGTAACTGACCTTAGTCATAAACCTTCTTCCCACAGCCCTCCTGGGGATTCACAGACATCAGCTACAAAACCAGAGCCACAGAGAAAAAAAGTGATGTTTTCATACACCCTTCACAGCTCTTAACACTGAAGTAAGTTTTCTATACACACCCTGACACCTCAAAAGAAAAGGATGTAAAGAGCAGAACACCTGGCTAAGGCCTGTTAGCTCTGCTCTCACTCACCTCCATATGATCTGGCTTCTGTTGCACTGCAGCCTCAAAGAGCAAGACAGCATTGGGGAGGTCACCTTCCTCCAAACGTTTCCGACCCTCTTCAAATGCATCTGGGTGATCTCTCATGGGATTATCTTCCTCAAACTGGTATCCCTAGCAGGGGAAAGAGACAGGGCATAATGCTAGGACACAGGCTTAGGGGAGAAAAGCACTGTCTGCAGTACAGCACAATCTGCTCTTGCTACACCAGAAACACCAGCTGAGCAGCCATCACCCCATCCTCTCTGCTAATTTGTGGCACATCAGAGAACAATGGCTCTTCTTTTTGCCTGCTCTGTACTGAAAGATTTACCCAAAACCAGACTTGGAATGAGTTGCAACAGAGACTAAACATCTGGTATGGGGCCTATCAGCTTGGGGGCGGGTGGTTGCGGGCAAAAATTGCACTCATTGCAAAAAAATCCCAGCATTAACTGGTATTTTGTGTTGGGCAAGAACTGCATTTGCAGACAAGCACAAGTGATACCAGTTTTTATTCAGTCCCTAGCTGATCCGACATAAGGGCGTAAATTAGAGCTAAGGATCAGTGGGAGAAGAAATCCTAGCAGCATTTGGGTAAACATACTGCCAGTCTGCTCAAGGCAGTCCATCGCAGTGCTAGGGATTAGAGACCCTGTTCTTTATTACCTTGTCATATGATGAGGAGCTGATGTCTTCATAATCAGAGAGCCAAGGGTGAACCTCTGCATCTCTCTTGGCCATCTCCTCCCATTCTGCCTGGAGTTTGTCCCAGAAGTCCACATCTGACTGAAGGGAGAACAGAATAGTACCTCAACCATAAACTGAGCTCTACAGACACACCAGAGAACACCCTCGTAATTGTTTCTAGTCCTCCTCACAGTATGCAAAGGAGAGAGGTAATGCTATCATCAGCTCCCAGTTGGTACGCCAACCCTCCTCCTCCACCAGCATTACCTCCACAGCAGTCTTTGCCTGCTCAAATTCCGTATCAAGAGTTGACATGTTCCCAGATCGCGCAAATTGATCCACCCAGGCATCAGATGTCCCCTGGAAGTTTGGAAACAGAAACACACCTTTCTTTTTAGACTCTGGCAACCTCAAGGCACATCCCAAAACAGCAGGAAGGTCTATGGTGACCCTTCCTCCCCATCAGCAAGAACTGATGGCCTGTAAAGTAGAGAGTTCATATGAATATTCCCTTCCTCCCAGGTGCTATGGGAGATGAGAAAACTCACACCACCCAAATACCTTCCCAGCTTCTGGCTAGACTCTACTAAGAAGAGCCCAAAAGCCCCTCCCCTTGCCTCCCACAGCCTAATCATCAGCAGAGCATTGCTAAGAGTTGGACTTGCTCCCAGACTGTGCACTGTGGCAAAGAGCTTTCCTCCTTCAGAGCACATCAAGCTGGGGCTCCTACCTGCTGCTGTATAAACTCAGCTGCCCATTGCTCTGCCTGATCTTGGTCTCTGTGGGTCACCTGATTAGCTTCGATCGATACCCTCCCATCTCCGATCTGGCGGACAAACTTTAGGAACTGTGGCAGAGAAATGAAACAAGTGTGGAGCTGGGCAGATGCTCTACCAATAAACCCTCTGCCCACACCCCCCCTCTTCACTAAGAGGACTTCTCTCTGCAAAGTCAGCACAAAGGGCTCAAAAACGCGGGGAGGACAGGACTTTGCCAGAGCCATGTGGTAGAGATGGATAATATCTAAAGTGGACTGTAGGGCTCAACTTCTAGGAATCAGGGAAAAAACGGAAACACAAGAGAGCAGGAGGCTTTATTCCTTTACTGTCTTCCCCCTACTCAATTCCCAACACCGCTAGTCACACTAGGTATCTGTCAGCCCTGGTCAGGGAACTTCTTACCTCAGAATTCTTGAATTTTGGATCATCCACTTTAGACAGGAAATCACTAACGGTTTTCTTAAGATCATCCTCAGGTTGATATTCCTCATACCTGCGTTCAGAGGCAGTAAAAGAGACAGTCTGACACCAAGCAACAGTGAACTCCTTCACTAACACAATGGGCCAGACAACAGCAATGAGGAATACAACCCCTCCTCAGAGAGTCTCTCCTAAGTGATTCAGTACACTTCTTTGTCTGTAAAAATTCAAAATTACTACTGGGCTAACTGTGCAAGTGACCAACATAAACAGCAGCAGAATTAAACAATTACAGTAACAGCACAGTTCTCCACAACAATCTGGATTCCTTGGCAAGTTCACATGCTACCAGACATGGCAAGTTTTAGCACTACAAAAACCAAGGTTTTTTCTAGGAACAAAGAAAGTAGGTCATGCCCATAGAACAGTGTCTTGGAAAAGCATCAACTCTGCAGAGGACTCATAGCAAGCACACAACTCAGTATGTTGCCTGGCTTACAGCAATACAGGACTAGTTCCAGGTGTTACTACTACATACAGTCTAGGTAAAGTCTTTGGAACTGGCAGCAATAACTCAGGAATGTCCATACTTGCAGAACGGTATCACAAAAGGCAAGAGCCAGGAGGAAGGAGAATCCCAATATGCAAAATCTCCATGCCCAAGTTGCTTGCTTGTGTTTTGCTTCTTTAATTTAAAAATTTGACTGCAGTGAACAGGTACCTATACAGAGAAGTAGTAGTAGGTACCTATACAGTAGTAGAGTTGACTGTTCTTTAGTCTACCACACCAAAACCACATGAAAACAATGTCTGGAAGGTTGACTCTAGAAATGTGCAGAGGAAAGGCTGGATGTGGTTTGTCAGATAGGGAGAGTAAAGTGATGAAAGTTTGAAACTAGAAGAGTCTAATACTTGGGATCTCCAAAACAAAAGCATCTGTTGTGGAAAATTCTGCTTGATTAGGAGTTTCCAAAATCACTTTAAGAAGCTTTGCATTAGGTATGAGATTAAGTTATTCTACATAAGCATAGTATCTTCCTGGAACTAGAAAACAAACCAGCTAGGATCTCTTGAAAACTTTCATCTCCAAGCACTGTTTCCTCCTTCCTCTGAAACTGAAGGCCCGAGAACTTCAATCCAGGTTAAATAACTCAAAAGCATTCATAGCAGATTTCTACCACCTATATTCACCCATCCAAGTGCCCAGTAACAATAACTAGTCTTGAGAAGACAGACTCACCATTTATCTGCCAAAGACTGGTCTTCTGATTCCCCAAGCCACAGTTTCTCCTCTGACTGCTCTAGGTATTCTTCTGCCCACTTAGCAGGAGACACAGAGAGTGGATCTGCATAGGACATCAGGAAAAATGGGGAGAAGAGCAACACAGGCAGACCATCACTCGGATGAGCTTCAGATAATTGTGCTCTCCTCTTCACACAGTTATCTAACATGCAGAGAACAACTCTTCAAAGAAAATTTTTGCTTGTTTCTTCTAACTTTTTTTATTCTGAGCTAAATCTAAATCAAGCCTTAGGTTCAGACCATGTGTTAATACAGATGCCACCATGGTGTCAACAACCTTATGATTTTCTAGTTTAGTTTCACAAATCATTTGTCTGCTTCATGTGGGATACTGTGTAGGTCAAGAAAATCAGCAATAGATTACAAGTCTCTTACAAAGCACAGCCTACAAAGCACTAGGTTTTCCTCAGAACTTGCTCCAAGACCTTTGTAAATGCTGATTTCTATTCCCAGAAGTATAAAGAGCAAAGGTCAAAGAACTGGCATACATGGCTCTCTATAGTGGCCACTCCTGGAAAAGAGAATAGCATCTATTTAAATCTTATTTGTAACTTCCAGATTAGATTGTGGATGGTAACATGACCCTGTAACAGCCCCATCTCTATATACAATGCAGAATGGCTTTTTGGATAAACTGCTGGCTTGCTTGAAACAGAAAGCTTAACCTTTGGGACAGAAACATACATTTTGCTTATTTCCAAGGTGCAAAATTCCTCTACTTCCATGAAACTGATACAAAGTATTTGGCCAAAGCACACTAAGCAATATTTACCTCTGTAACAAAGGCAAATTTAGCCTTGAGAGTGAATTAGAGAATATGTAAGCAAGAAGCTGAACCAGACCATCTCCAAAATTTCCATCAGTTGAATCTTGATGGTTTTTATAAAAGCATTTTGAATAGCCTGCTTCTCCTAAGTTTCCCAAGTAACCCAAGTTAAAAACAAAAGACTCTTACACCCAAATAAAAGCTTCCACACCACACTGTCCACAATTTGGCTAAGCAATCACAAAGCAGGTGGGTTTCCCCCCCCCCCCCCCCCCCCCCTACACTCTCTTATCAGGAAAAGGCCTTCCGGGCGCAACGAGTACAACCCACTTCTCACCCCCAACCCGTCCACCCATTC